>CM056500.1:24630427-24936846 GCA_029783415.1 Anisodus acutangulus | reverse complement strand
ATAAATGTGTCATGTCGGGAACTCGAGCTGGAGATAATTGTTATCTAGTCGGTGAACAAGAGTTTTACAACTCACTTAAGGTAGGTGACTTGACACTTTGACATCAAAAAGTTGGGACAGTGTCAACTCACGGCACCTGTGAAGAAGCTGAGTCTCATTTGGGAAAATTTGTCGAGGCATTCTAGATTGGATCCAAAAGATAAAACATTGTCGCGAAGATTGTTTGAAAGGAAAGCGGACCCAAGGTCTCTCATAATGTTGTTGTCTAACATGACGGGACAACATTCAGTGTACGTCTCATTATTTCCAATTGTGCGTATATGGATCTTATGGGTCAATCGAGGTGGAAGATAGCCTAGGAGGGATGAGATATTAACTTATGTGATAGTAGATAGTTTTCCAGATTCACTTGGATCTACATTTTTAAAGGAAAAATCACAAACGCTTCAGAGATGTTTAGAACAACTTTCACTCTAGGATTAAGAATACACATTTGTTCTATTCGATTTTGAATTAAGAGTCTGATCATGGAAATGAGTTTGAAAATTAAACCTTTGCAAAATTTTACAGTGAAAAGAAAGGCATATTCTATGAATTTTCGGCATCAAAAAACACCATAACAAAATGGGGTTTCTTGAGAGAAAGAACAAAACTTTACAAGAAATGGCTATAGTTATGTTAGTTCTACAGCAATTTAATCAAAGAGGTTTTTAAATGCGAAACCTTTAAAGCTCACGGCATGTCACATAACTAATACTTATAATCTATCTAAGGCCAGGGGACCAAGATGACACCACTATGAACTATTTAAATGGAAAAGAAACCTACATTCACGGTACTTTTCATGTCTTTGGGTATGTGTGCTATATTCTTAATGTGAGGAGGATCAATGACTAAATTTGACTCTAAGAGTGACAGAAATATTAGTTGGCTACTCTCAGAATAGCCATGCTTCACAGAATATACAATCTTGGGACAAAGACCATACATGAGTCGAGTAAATGTTATTTTTGATGACCTGCTTTGGATATATCTGGTAGAGTCTTGTGAAGAAAACAATATTGTGGTTGCTTGATTGAAGAGGGTAACCCAGCTGAAGAAGCAGAGAGATGTTGTCCTAAGGCATCGAGAAGAAATATCCCAGAACCTCGAAGAGAGAACACAGGGGCCAGAGTGCGATGAGAGTGCTACTACTGAAGGCTGAATGATCAGCAGAAGAAGAGACCCTCCATCCGAGGATTAGAAGGAACCATCCACCCAGAACCAGGTGATGAGGGAGTTTTTAGAAGAAGGCGTACTGAAGATGGAAAAAGCGTTGAATTACCGAGAAATGGTAAGGTATGTGTGCATGTCCACCATATACCAACAGATAAGTCTTTGCTTGTCTTACATCTACTTTGGAACCTAAAAAATATTGAGGAAGCATTAAAAGATAATTTTGGATTCAAAGCAATGTCAAGGAGCTTGAACAATTTACTACTGAAATGAGGTTTGGGACTTGGTACGACCAGGCATTCCAGCCAACATAAATGTTATTGGGACCAAGTGGATATTCAAAAATAAATCGAAGATGAGTTAGGGAAGATTGTTGGGAACAAAGCTCGAGCTTGTTTGCTCAGGATATACACAAGTAGAAGGTATAGGCTATGATGAGACGCTTCGGCTGCGTGTAAGCTAGGAATTAGTCGAAATAAGATTCTTGCTTCTTGCTATTGCTTTCTATATAAAGACTACACTTGCACCAAATGGGCGTTAAAGGTGCCTTCCTCAATGGATACTTGGACAAAAAGAAGTATATGTTGGAACCAACCAAAGGGATTTGAGGATCCTGCACCATCCACATCATGTGTACAAGCTCAAAGAAAGCTTTGTATGGACTAAAAGCAAACACAGCACGTAAGCATTAAATGGGTATGAGTCGTCCCTAAGCTGATTTTCTTGTTGAGTTTTGGTTTTGCAGTGGAGAAGAAATTTGTGAGAATATTATTCATTTAAAAAAAGACACGGTGTAGATGTAATAATAGCTCAAATCTATGTTGATGATATTGTTTTTGGTTCGACCTCTGAGAATCATTCTTGAAGTCGTTTGTCGAGAAGTAATGTCGACAACATTTGGAGATGAAAGCGTGATTGGAGAACTAACATTTTCTTAGGCTTTGCAGATTAAGCGAGAATGAAGATGGGATCTTTGTATCTCAAAGCAAGTATACCCAAGAATCTTGTTAGGAGAATTTGAGTGCTGGAAAATGCTAAACACATGAAGACTCCGATGGGCTCTCTACGTGGTATATAAAGGCGATGTTGGACCAGATGTTGACTGACATTGTACCCGATCTATGATAGGTAACCTTTTATACCTTCTTTGCCCGATCGCCCGATATCATGTTTAGCGTATGTGTTTGCGCTTGAGGTTTCAAGCCGGTCCCAGGTATCTCATCTTAATCTTTGTAAAGCGTATCATTCGATATGTTGCGGTAGAAGTGACTTGGGAATTTGGTACTCAAAGACACTAATCTAATCTAATAGGATATAATGACTCGGATTGGGCCGATTAATGTAGGCGATAGGAAAAGCAATAGTGGTGGGTATTTCTATCTTGACAATAATCTAGTCTCGTGAGTACGGTCGTAAATAAAATTGTGTATCACTCTCGATTGCGAATCTGAATATGTGGCGGTCGGAAGTTGTTGTGCTCAGTGCAGTTTGATTACGACATATGCTTGATGACTATGACATATCTAATAACTTCATGATTTTGTCTTGTGATGTCCGAGTGCTATTAATATTTCCAAAAATAATGTTAAACATTCGCGTGCAAAGCACATAGACATAAGACATCGTATTTTAAGAGACATAGTGGAAAAACAACTAGTTCAAATCGAACATGTTGATACTCTTTCTCAGCTGGTGACATTTTGCAAACACTTTAGATCATGAGAGATTTTCTGGCTTGAAAAAAAATCTCTTGGTCTCTGTTTTTCTTTGAAAATAAGTCAGGCTAGGTAGATGTTGTCCGAAATGTTGTCCTAACGTGCAGGTAACATTCTTTGTTGAGTCGATATCTGAGAATAAGTGTTGTAGTGATGTTGCCTTTGTTTTCAAAAGATTCAAGCATGACTCTAAAAAGACAAGATATGAATGTGATGCCATTCTACTGCAATGATATATATATAAAACAATTATGTATATCCTAAAAAATGGAGTATCATAAGAAAGTGAAGCCTCTACTAAAAGATTTGGATGTATACAAAAAGAGCAAAGCTCTACAGATTGAGTATCGTTCCTATTCTATAGGAGTACCACGTGCTTAAAAAAGGTTGAAAATTCCTCAATATTTTTTAATGCAGTATGTGTTAAACTAAGTTGATTAAGGGCAGTGGTAAAATGTTACACTAGTCCAGATCGGTCATAGGAAACATATCACGGAAATATCATCTGTCGAATCGGAGAAAATCCTTGGAGTCTCATAATGCTTGTTTAACTTTGAAATGTTGCCCAACATCATTAACAACATCGTGTTCGATCAAATTGATCAATCTGGTTTATCTTATTTTATTCTTGTTTTGGTATTTAACACGTCTACTGTCTTTAGCGAAAATCCAAAAATTACGGAGGGGCGTTTTTACTTAAATTTTAAATGATGTTATGTCTTTGTGTAAATCCTTTATTTTAGGTGTGTAAAGAGTTTTTAATCTTACATACAATCTAAATTTAAGGAAAAGGAGTTTGAGTGTAAGTATATTTTACCATAATGAAACCTCCCATTTTTGTCTTGGAGATTGTCACGTCGGTCGATCTACAATCCGTCAAATCATGGCGACCCAAACACTCTTGTCATTCTTCAAAACCCAAAGCTTCTCTAACACGCCCAATTCTTTAAAACCCTCTCCCATGTTCCATTTCCCCAAAATTCATAAACACAAAGATTATTCCCCAATAATCGACTAGTCCGACAAATAGCAACAAAGGTTTACAAGCATTATACTTATCGATGACTTGAAATCGGTCGAGGAAGTGCACGCGAGGCTATGATCATGTTTGGTTCGGATAATCCATTCTGGTGAGCTAACCATGCGATAATGAAAACACAATCGATGTTGATGCAATATTTAATTTCTCAAACCTTGCCTCAAGGCGGTCAAAATCGGCATTTCGATCACGAAGGTCAAAAAGGGTTACTCGAAAACTAATTCGGTGACAACTAGTACCGCAAAATTTTCAGGAAAGAGTGACTATCACTGTTGATACTACCACTTTAGCGGCAGCGACACTAATTTTCGGTGTGCTCGGTTCATCGAACTCCATCAACTTCCAACTCCTGGCGGCGAGAAGGAAAAATAAGAAGAAGAAGAATAAGAGATGTCAGGATGACATACCTGCGGAACTTCATTCCTAAAGGGTCCGAGAACATACTAGAATTTTGATAAAAATATTGCCTCAACATCAAAGGCAACATACGAGAAAATGAATTAGGACTATGTTGCCCCAACATCTGAGGAGCAACATATCTGACCAACTTCATAGAATAAGAAAACCGCATGTCTGAAACATATTCTGAGGTAATTCCCTACTCTTCCATGTTTCAAATGAAATCATGCTCCAGAAATTAGAATTGGTTTAAAAATAGAGGAGTTAGAGGGGAGAAGGTGATTGACCTAACTTCATTCTCCACAAATGGTTTAGTTGATTTCTTAAGTAGTCGAAAGATCTTAAGCTTTGTATCTGGTAAGAATCCTTATTATGAGAAGGTGATCGGCGTGTTCTACAGCTAATCTAGCATTTCTTTGTTAGGGACACAACCTCGAAAGAAATTTGGGAGAGTGTACATATCTGACAAGGTATACAATTTTACACTGATATCATCAAATCCACTCTTGGGATAATTGTTAGTGAAGAGAACATCAACCAAACCCCAGCTGTGGAGGGAACTTCCGATTCGATGATCAAGTACGCTACTGAGGAATTTGATCAACTGTTTGGGCTCTCGCGATCACAGTCTGTGTCAAAACTCCTTTGCCTTGTTTGCCACTTTGGACAAACTCGCTATATACTGTTGGCTACCCTCGCTTGATGAGGCAGTAGTGACCCTTGATCAAGCATCTTTGCTTTTCAAGATTGGAAGGAACCAGAAAGTTGATTTAGGAACCTGCGTATTCAACCCGTGTTGCCAACTTGGCGAGAAAGACAAAGCAACTCTGCCCTTCCATACACCTCGCTTGATTTTCAAATCTGCTCAACGAAGGTTTTAAGACTCTACAAAGGAGAAAAAGCGAGTCGGCCTTAGAGGTTTACTCGATGCATCGGCGATTACGAGCGGCGAGGGACATGGTTAATGACACGCCCTGGAAGAAAGATAGATGGGACAACGACACATCAAAGGATCTGCCAACATTCCTGTGCAACATTGGTCAAGAAGGTCCCCGATATCAAGGCGCCAGCCGGCGACCACATTGTTGAGCGTGTGAGGCAAATTGAAGACCTAGTGCGAGCGAAAAACTATTATGTAGGTTTACTTTCTTCACAAAAAGGGGAGAGGATGATCGCGATGATGTTCTTCTTTGAGCGAGCGGACAAGGGAGATCTTTGCGATGATGATGCGAGGCGAGTTATCTTTGCGGGGAGAGAAATGAAGATGGTCTTTGCGGAGTGATCGATCCTCGAAGCGGCGGGAAGCTCACTGGCTGACTTCGATTACTCTGTCGATGATAATCATGCTAATTGAAAGAGTGTTGATTCAATGATGGATGTAGTGCGATAATCTATGTTTATTTGAATATTGG
Source organism: Anisodus acutangulus (assembly GCA_029783415.1). Taxonomy (NCBI): domain Eukaryota; kingdom Viridiplantae; phylum Streptophyta; class Magnoliopsida; order Solanales; family Solanaceae; genus Anisodus; species Anisodus acutangulus. Next base: position 24,931,066 of record CM056500.1, on the reverse strand, counting down.
ATATCTTGACATTTGTAATTTTTTGGTTTGTAATATTTTACTTTGGGATATTTGGTGGTTCTTGCATACATTATATTTTGCTAAAAATTTGTTTATATATGTTTATACGATGTGGATTGTTATGAATAGTTCTGTAGGCGATTCTGCGATTCTTTGTAAGTAAGTCATGACTAACGAGAACATAACTCCTATCTAATCAAATCATCGATACAACTTGCTTGGAATTTACTCTGCGAGGTTAAGGGGAGCATATCACCGATCCCTCTGATTCTTGGAATGTAAGGACTACATCGGGAATCAGTATCCTAGTCATTCGATTCGTATGGAGTTTTGTGAAGGATGGAAAAAAGGGGAGATTGTTGATGTTGGATGGATGTTGTGACAACATCTTGTAAATGCTCAGGACAACATCTTATGAAAATAAGAATGTTGCCTATGATGTTGGCAACATTACGACAACGTCTACGTAGCGATTTTGCCTATTCTTTCGGCCAAAGCAGGTTGTGTTATTGTGAGTAAAAAATAACCTAGAGCAAACTTACAATGATGTTGTGTTTAAAAGCGTGGTAAAAGAATCAGTCAAAGCTTGGAGAGGAAGCAACATGAAGACCAAGTCTAGAATGTTGAGCTTTTTAAGGAGGAGAATCGGTCCAAGTGAAGCCTTCTTTACTTAACCTCATAACCAATCGGTGAGGATTTCAATGGAAGTTCCACACTATAAATATAGGGGAGCTTGGTATCGATATCGAGGTGAGCGAGAAGAATTAACAAGAGAGCTCTCGGATATTTACCTTAGAAAGCCCCGGATCAACACACTTAGCCTAAAGTAGTATAACAGCATCTAGTCCACATTACTATTGATGCCCAGTTCTAGATCAAGCTCTTATTTCAAGCAATTGTAATGAAGATGTTGTATTTGTCTTTTTAGATCTTTTAACTTTGAAATTTGAAGTCGTCTACGACTTCACTTTTGTTTGTAATTTCTTTTAGCATTTATTGTTCAATCTTGTAAAGAAATTCATTTGTAATTGTATATAATTTATACAATTCTTTGGTCATTGACCATCAGGAATATATTAATATATACCCTTGAAAATATAAACCTTGTGTCTCTTTACTTTTAACATTGTATTTACTCTATAAATGTTTATATTGTTTTATCACAATGTTGCCTCGGATGTTGACACAACATTGAAGGCAACATCGAAACTATTTAAATTGTTCTAACATTTATTCTGATTTTATTCTTACATATTCTTGCTTATCCGTAGCCGGACTGACACTCCAGAATCTAGTGACCATCATGTCCCACATGCCCAGTCGCATTCCCACTACTCCCACTAAACCCCTTTGGCCATCAACCTCTCCCCATCCTCGTTTGCACTAGCCATGGTCAAACTCACTCATTTGATTCTTAACCTTTCATCCACAACCCTCCTCTTCTTTTTCATCTTGATTTTCAAATCCATCACGAAAAGCTTATGTCGGGTTGTAAGATACTCTCTCGGAATAACTTTGTAGTCTTTACAAAGGCTGTTGTCAACAACCTGAAGGAGCAAAAAGTATATGCTCCCAGTATTAGCCACCAAACTACGGAAAGTCATCAAATGCTCCTCCTTATTGGGAACCTCGAATTGGTTATCATGACCAGCTCTAGCAAACTCCAAAGCGAGGCGCTGCCCGTTTCTATCCCAGAGGCAAAACCTCCATGCGTCGTCATAACCCCCGAAAGTGTCCAGGATATGTCCATTGAAATCCTCCTACAAATAACTTCTCGGTGGGTGGTATACCTCACACACTTCGTCTAAATCTTCTAAAAGCATCTTCTCCTCGTCGTTCAAGCTTGGACTTGCGCCTCATCTGGCGCTAATAATGTTCATAGTAAACCCTCGAATGACCAACTTAATCGCCACCATCCTATCATTGACCCTCACAACCTTTACCACACGATCCTTAGCTCATTGTCTGCAAAATACCTACCACATTCTATACTTGACCTGCGAGAACCATAATTTATACTCGTCTACATCCTTGGCCTTAGGTCCTACCCATTTGGTCTCCTGGACACATGCTATATTAATCTTCTTCTTCTTAAGAATCTTAACTAGATCTGTGGACTTTCGGGTTAAAGTCCCAATATTCCAAGACCCTATTCTCGACCCTAGCATATCTCTTGCCCAACTTACCCCTAACTCTACTTTAGTCCCAGGCCAAGAACATGACCTAGTATACTATCATTCATCAAAGCTACTAGAGAAAAAATACTAGTCAAAGGTTAACGTTAACACACCAGGGAATCAATACTAAAGCACAAGTTAGCAAGAATCTAGAGGTAAGTCAGGGCTACTACAGACCAAAATGATAATACAAATGACAAGAAGAATAAAGGCCAAGAATGTAAAGTCAAGATTTAATAAAATGCAACATGCAAGGAATTTAACTACAAGGATAAGGACAAGGACAAATATTAGTGCAGGCGTTTGGAGGTACCAACTCCATCTTGATAAAACCTGTTCCCACGCCAAAAATACTATTCACATCTTTGGAACACATTGTTCACTACCTAAAATCATTGTTTCATGTCGCAACTTTTGTACCGGATGCTAGGCGGGAGAAGCGGAGCTATAGAATCAGGATGTCACGTAGTGGCAAATCTGGTGGTACATGCAAAAACATAGCAAAAAAGAAAAAAATATTCATTGGGCTGGGACTCCGGCGTTAATGTTTGTAGATCTGGTGGTATCAAGATTCCCCACCACCTAATTAGGTTAAAAATCGACATGCTTATTCAAAACTAAGAAAAAGGGATCTTAATGTCTTTTTCATTTGATTCTTTCAAACCCAAGCAGTTTGGACCTTCGTACTCTCTGAAACACTTTGTCCTCCTTTTTAGTATATTTTTCTTTTAGTTTGGCATTAATAGGCTACCGATTGTTTTCTGGGAAATAAAGGATGTGATGTGCACTGAAAAAGTGATATACACTAAACAAATTCAAGAATTTACTAACCAAAGAACCCAGTCCTTGTTCTTTTATTGATGATGCTTATGACAAAATAGATTGACTTTGATTGGGTTCTTACACCTAACTATCTATAGGGTTACAATGGCCAAATATGAGTCCCTACATAGAATTCATAGAGATTACATCTTACTAAGACAAGTTGTTGATCAACTTTGAAAGCTAGTTGTTGGGGGAACTACACTTGAGTGCACATGAAATGTGATAAAGCTATTATGGGTTTTTCATTATCAAAGGAAAAAATTATTAAGGTGAAATTTGAGTTCAAGTTTTGATGAATAATGAACAATATACAAGGATGATTGACAATATCGAGAACTAGGTCATGTATATGTCTCTTAAAGGAAGGCTGGATAAGTTGTCTACAAGATTGAAGTAATGTCATGTAAACATTATAAGGACCATGTCCATAGCAAGAGATTGGAGGCGATTGTTGATCGAGCTATGAAGCGGTTTCCATATGCAAGAAGGATTCTTTGTAGAATTAGTTTATGATATAAATTTTGTGATCTAGGAAACATGTTCATATAAAGAAATATGTCTACACTTGCATGTATGAAAAGTGTGTTGAAAATAGAAAAAAATGTGTGGAGATCGATCTGGAGATCAATTCCAATTAGGATTGGATTTCATAACTAGAATTCCAATGGGATTTGGAGCAGCGTCAAGGGAAACTCGATCTATTACTACTCTACATAAAGCAAAACATTAATGTTATTTGTTCCTGATATTATTGCATAAATTGAGAAGTTATTCAAGTAAATAGTTGTTATTGCGAGGAAGAGTCAGCTGTCGACAAAGAGAACATATTTCCATATTTGTTGTAGCTTATAGTTCTTTAGGTTAGTTTGATTTTGTGTTCAAGAGTTTTAACCTATTCATTTTACTAGACTTTTTTAACAGGAGTTTATTAACTTGGGAAGGGCTTTTATTTCTGGATAGAGTCTTGAAGGAGTAGCTACAAGTAGGGAGAAATGTAGAGAGGAAAGGTACTAAGTTGTTAGTCCTTTGGTTATAGAGTTTTACCTAAAATTTCTCTTGATTCTTTGAAGTTGTTGGTAAAGTAGATAGGTAGTGATTTTCTTCTTTGACGAAGGAGTTTTCCTTGTGATTTACTATTCCACACTTACTTCTTGTTACAGTTGAAGAACCTGATTCTTCATTATTTTAGGGGACAACCATAATAACAAAACAATCAAAAAAGAAAATAGTAAAGGTAGGATATTTATCATAAAATTCACTTCTCAACCAAGTTGGCCAACTCTTTCACATCAACATGCACCATGAGATATTAAGTTGATGGCTCGGGAGAGGCGAATGCATTTCCAAACACGAACATGATCATATTCTTGATCTCACAAACTCAATAATCCTCACATGCTACTTTTATAATTCGACTCAATAGCCCCATTTTGAAACTACTTTTAATATTTCTTTTATGAGATTTAATCAGATTTTTTGCATTTAAACTATTCATGACTTATACTTTCAGTACATCAAACATTTTATGATTTATATTCCACACATGTATATATTTCACGTAATGTCAAGTCATGTATGTGGTTAAGCAATCAAGTCTAAGAAGTACGGATTTTTCCTAAATATAGAAACTATTACTTTACATTCTACGGATAATTAATACGCAAAATAATAAAAATAGTAAAGTAAAAGACACAACACTTTTACATGAAAAATACATGACTCACAAGGATAGTAAAAACCATGACCTACACATTTGTAGGATTTATCCCCACCTTCACTACAACGTTGAGCCTCTGCAAATTCAAGTTACAAATGTCACACCCCAATCATGGGGGTGTGGCGACTCTTAGGTGCCCTAATGTCCCAAGCTTACACTTTGTGAAACATAACCTGAGCATATGGTGTTTGGCGAAAAGGTCACAATAAACATCAGCAGGACCAGCGAAAGGTCGGCGAGGCCATACAAACCATTGCATTTGACACCAAAGTCTACAGGCCTCTAAGAGTAATGTGACATGGTGAAGGTGCAGAAAGGGGCCTGCCATACCCATATCATATATATACATAAAATCATATCGACTCGGACTATCACCGTATGTGGAAAGCTCGACACCATTCTTTGTTTGAAATCCTATTGAAAATAGTCATCACTCCGCATATCTGAACATGCGGACATGAAACGTTGTGTCTCTGATCAAAGGGGCGTCGATCTGAAATAATATCACAGAGTATGTAAGACAAGCTGGATAATTGCAATTGATATATGTATATATATACCAAACTTAAGCCGATGATCTAAAGGGGATAGCAGACAAGGAAGAAATCGAGGATATAAGGTATTGAAGAATAAATGGATAATTGAGATATCACGAGAAAGCAAATAAAGATTAACTTACAATTTAAGGTTCCAATTAAGGAAACCATAAATCAAAGGTTCTAGGAATTTAAATCAAATAGGCGGTAGAAGCAAGCCAAGTATTTAATCTGAGAAATTTAAAAATTTAAAAGCATGAAGTATTTAAAAGATTAGGAGGTAGTACCAGTCCATAATCATATTCATTTAAAATATTAAAATTTGCATAGATTTTTATCGAGGAGATATACCTTGGAAATTTCTAAGGTATTTTAGAAATTTTGGATCATATGGCTGAATCATATGAGTGGTATTGGGGAATTTTGATCTAACCTAAATGGAAATTTCTTTAGAGCTCTCACTCCTCTCTAGAGAGTTGAAAGAAAAAGCTTACAAGAAAGAGAACTTAGAAAAAAAAACTTATCCTACTAAGGGATAGGAGTCTCATTTATAGGAGTTTTACATGATATTTTGGTAATTAAAAGGAATCTAACTATTCATCTAAGTGGAGAATAACTATTCATCAGAGTGAGAATGACTATTCATCTGCAGTGCGAGAATGACATCATCCATGACATCATTGTTGTTGGCATTTTCTTGAATTATTGATGGAATCTTTGCTTTTACTTTTTACTTTACGAAAGTCTCTTTTTAAGACATTTTCTTTGTCGAATTTTGTCGATCTTTACTCAGGGTATTTTGTCTTTTCTTGGCAATCTCTTTCAGAATCACTTTGTTGCCAAAAATTGGATTGTCTTCAATATCAATTTGATTTTCTTCTTACGATGAAGAGCCTTGTTTTGATGAAGGCGGTGCAAACTTGAATTATGGATTGCATTTCTTACGAATTTTTGGCATTTGCAAGCATTGAGGCCATCTGAGATTTTGTGAAAGGCTGGGTGTGCTCAGGTGTTTGTAGTAGTGCTTGTGGTGTTTGTAGAGGCACATGTATTTGAATGGACTTTCGGGCATTTAGTAATTCCTTGACTTTTGTGGTGTTAGGCTTCTTTGGTATTTTAAAGTTATCCCACCCTCGGATCTTAAATCTTCTTGGATTATTTGGAATTTTATTTTACGAATAATCTCACAGAGACCGTGAAAACTCATGGTAAATGGAATTTAGTGTGAAAAATGTGCAGTGTCACATATCTTTTTCTTCTTGATTGGGTTTATATTGGAATTTAAAAAAGTGAAAGATTTAGTGACTTGGGGTTTTTATATTTCAAGGGAGGTTCGAATTGTTCCCACCATGAATTCCACCATGTTGGAAATTGTGATGGATTACATGAGATATCAAAGGAAAAGCCAAGTGTGGCGTTGATTGATATTTTGAATAAAAAGAAATTGAACCAAACTTGTTGGTAATCCTAGTAATTAAATGGAATATAAAAAATGATTCATTTTTATGGGTATCTGGAAATTTAGGAGTTAAGACAAATCATTCCCCCAATCACTTGGAGCAATTACGTTAAGCATTTTGCAAATTGAATAAGAGGGATGCGAGTTATTTTTATAATAATTATTTTTAATTCTTTGTTGATCTGATATTTCAAGGATAACTTTGGTAAAAATATGAGGTTTTTAAAATATCCCATGAATTGTAAAATCATCCTTGGCCAAAGGATTATTTAACCAAAGATCAATAATTTATGTTAGATATGGTTAAACACATAGATGTCGAACATCAAAATGATTATTTGAATAAACTCCTCGAATCCTTACAGAGAAAAAAAGACATACAAAACTCAGTCATCTTAGGAACAGATTGAGAGAAATCTTATCACCCCTTATAAGGTAGATAATGATGTCATATCTTTTGATTCCAACAATAATAATTTGAAATTTCCTTTTTTGACAAAACCAAAAGCTAGAGACCTCAATCTGATAAAAACTTATTCTTGTCATCTAAGAGAATTAAGGGATAGTTTTTTAGATCAGAATTCTGAGTCCCCTAGAAATCATGATACCCGTTCCATCAAATTAATTAATGTCTTTACATACACAAAATTTATGAAGCATGATTTACAATATCAAAAACATTTCCAAAATATTGCATTAAAAATATTTTCTGCCAATTGATTCCTAATACTTTTTACTTTAAAAATCTTTTAATCAGTGATTTCCTCAAAAACATGAGAGAAAATCCACAAATTTCTGATACTGGTTTCAACACAAAAATGTCTTATCACTATCCACTTGCCCACTATTTGGGTTCTGAGGACAAGATATCTAGGAAAGACATCACGAGAATCAAGACATCTTGTGTCTCTGTGATGTCTGGAACCTTACTCCAAAAAAGAGAAAGGAAGAGGTTTATCACGCGATAAATACACTAGTTGTTGCACCACAACAACAAACAAATTCCATGTCATGAAAAACTCATAAACTCAACACTTTCAAACCAATAAAAGAAGAAAAAGAAAAATTTCTTGCCAAAACTCCCACGAAAACCCACGACATGGTATGGCGCAATGATGAAAGAAGAAAATGAAAATGCGCGATATCTATGCAAAAAATACCCGACAACTCCATACGCAGGAAATAAGCTACTAAGAATCTTACGCAACTCTTTCTGAAATCCCAGAAACTATTGAGACATTGATACAACTTCAAAATCTCAAACAAGAAGTTGCTCAAAACCGAAACCCGCTTTAATCGAATTAGGTTATTTTTAGATTTGTTTGGTCATTTGTTTTTATTTAAAAGATGGTCACATTTGCAAAATATTGCGATTATTAATTTAAAGCTTTCAAAAACCAAGTGGGCCATTTCATTTGAGTGCCAAGCAGACCGAGCGTAGGCCATACGGCCCGGCCCGGCCCAAACCTTTCTCTTAAGCGTGAAGAAGGGCAAGACCCCATATGCCTTGTCATTTTTATTCCTTGCCAACCCTAGCCGCATCGATAGTTCCTCCTTTCATCACCAAAAATGGCTAAACTGCCATGGTATGGTCGTTTCTGCAGCTGGTGTGGTCGAAAGGGGAAAGAGCATTTATAGCTCACTCTTCTCTCACCTCCATGACACCACAACCCCACCCCCACAAGGTGAGGTCACCTCTCTTTCTTATTTGCTTTTTCTGTGCGTTTTAATGATATTTGTCCGATTTGATTTCAAATATCGATTTCTCAATGGTTGAGAACTTTTTGGGAGGAAACTTTCCCTCCAAATTCTTTCTCCCACGTCGATCCGTTTGGGTCTGCTAGGGTTTTCATGAACAATATAAATTGAGACCTATTCCAACATTGTTACGGGTCCGCAACTTGAATCTCAAGCATTCATATTTCTGAGAGTCATTTGTAAGTTTAAATTGACTAGTTTTGCTTAATTTGGATCCACACACTTTGGTGGAACCCATACTCAGTGAAACTAGTCCGTCACAACTAAAATCTTTCATTTTCGTGTGTGTTTGCAAGACTACGAGGTCCGAGTGAAGGTTCGAGTCCCATTTCGATCTTTCGGCTGTCTTCGTACAAGGTAACCCTAATTCCATTTAGTATTTTTTTAAATTTAAGTGTGTTTAAGTTAATATGGGTTATTACATGTTAGACTAAAATAGTGAATTAGGAGTATGAATTAGTATGTAGTAACCTGCTTTTAATTGTTTAAGAATATGTTTAGGAGTATGTTAACCAAACTATGTCATATTATACTTGATAGGCCATCTAGTAGTAGGTTTAGGTTAATATGTGATATGGTAGTGTGTTACATGTTAATTTGAAGGATTATATTGATCATAAAATATTTGAACTAGCACTGATTAGTTAATAAAATGCCTAATATGTATATTTGAGATTTGTTTTAGCTGTGTGTAGATTGGATAAATTAATATGATATCTAATAGTTTAGTTTGGACTTTGTTTTGGATGTGTGGGGCTGTTTAAGTCATAAAAGTTGCCTAAAAACATGTGTTAGTGATTAGGAATAAGGCATAAACTTGTAAGCATATCATGCCTTTTATATTATCTAATGTTGGCTTAAAATCTAGAAAGTAAACTAAATAGGTTAGTATTTGAATAGTTAGCTCATTTCAGCTTTTATGGAAGGATACCTAGTGTTTAGAGCTTATGTCAAGATTGTTAAGACCTTTTAATGGCTAAAATGGAATAAAGTACCCTGCCCTAACAATTTGTGTGTTCAAGGCCTTTAGGATGAATGTAATGCCTGCTCATGCATATTTACTGTGTTCAAATGAAGATGTGAAGTTAACGGACATACGAGATGATATTAACATGACTTGGGGGAAATTTTAGATTTTGAATGTATTTTAAAGGGGTATCTTGATCACTAGATTGTTTTGGCACTCCTGAAGGCCATTTAAGTGTTGTTAAGCTAAGCTCAAGCCTTGGGTAGGGTTAATGATGTGTTGATAGAATAAAATATCTAAATTGGTTAGTCTTGGCCTTTAGAAAGGTATTCAACCCCTTTTGCTTCAAATTATGACCATTTTAGTTGTGTTCTTGGTTGAGGCATGGGGTATGTGTGGAATGTGAATATTGTCAACTCATGATGCATCTTCCCAACTTGTTTTGCTTTTCTTTTGTAATATGTGGGTATGTTTGGGGAGATATGAGGGTTTGGTATTCGATAACTTACTGTCTTATATGATCATGCCCACCATCTGTCAATATTTACCCATTGTTATGCCTTATCTATGAATTTTCTCTAAATGTGAATAGCTTTAAGGATCCTTATGAAGACGGGTCCATGTTTTGTCAATCTGAATCAGGATATTATGTTAAGCATAGGGTCTGTGTATAACCATATGTGAACTATGTTAGAATAGTCCTTTTCACATGCCATAGTATCATTTTCTTGGCTGGTAGGTTTAGTATTTGAATCATTTTATTTCATATTGTGCACAAGTGTTATCCATCTTATTGCATCAGCATCCTTCCTTGCATTTATGCTTAGTGCTAAGTAACTACCAAGTCTTTTCTTGAGTTCTTAATTAGTCAAATCCTTGTCATGAATGCTTGAGTGTGAAATATACGCATTTATCTATATGTCATGTTGTACCTGTTTACTTGTAACTTCATCCACTTGGTTCAAATACATGATTATGTAAAACAATAAATCAACTCAGTATGCTTGTGTTAGCTACCATGCATTATCAATCAGTTGTAATGATAAGTGCAACATGCTAGTTTGAGTAAATGAAGTCACAATGCTTGTCTGTATACTTCTATGCATATACCTGTTTGCATTTGGATCATGCTGGAACCTTAGAGAGTCTTAAAAAGCTATGTCTTAACTGTTAAGTGTTATGTTGAATGTTCATATAGCCTAAAGCAATTTAGAGATTTGCCTTATAGTTTAGTATAACTAGCACTAGCAGTTGTATGTTTCTCTTGTGTTCTCAATCCATGTGAAGCGGTAGTCTTTAATGAATGTCAATAGCATACCTATCTCTGATCTCTTGTGAGCTTATACTAGTAGCCTAGTGTAACTAGTAGGGACATGTTGTTTTGAAGAACCAGTACCTAGGTATGTTGATATGAGACAGAAAAAAATGAATGTTCTTTTGCCTAAATGTTCTTTTGCCTCTCTTGTTTTTCTATCTGTTTAGTTATGTTGTTAAGTGAATTAGCATAATGTGTCTGCTATGTTTGCATGACCTGAACCTTATGCATTCTGAACCTTGAACAATACTTTGTATCATCACTAGTATTAAGTCAAACCAAAAAATGATAGCATGCGCCTATTTTAAATGAAGTTCTAAAGTCTAGATTCTATCCTTTGTTTGTTTCAACTAAGAGTGGCCAGTGGGATGGAATTGGGGTGGAGTCCGTCCCAGAAGCGGAGAGAAGCGTGGGATCGGTCCTCAGGCGGGATTGGCCGAGGCCGGCGTGATCTGGCTGATGTCCCGTCTTGTTCCCCGTCCCGTCGGAAAAGGGGACCAGTCTTATCGGGGTGAGGCGGATCGAGTTTTCCGATTTTTTTTGCACATAATTTTAAAAAATAACATATATAAACACTTCAATAATTGAACAATATAGTGTAATAAAAACATCCCAATGATGTTTTTGTGCCTCTTATATTATTTAATAGAAATATGATTTTTTGTAATACAATTTTAAAATTGCTACTTTGTGTTGTTGAAAATTGCAAATAACATAGTAAAATTGCATTTAAAAAAATCACATATTTATAAACATATTTTCTAGTTTCTTCACAATGTATTGTGGTTCTTCGGTTGGAATTGGAATTTGTTGGTCAAATTGCTCGCGTCGCTTTCACCTAGTTGGATAAAGATTTCATTGTAGTTTTAGTCATTTTCTTCGTTGATCTCAGGTTGACCGCACCTTTTTACGCTCAGCTCGTATTCAATATCTGAATAAAGCGCAATCTCAAAATTTGTTTTTGCTAATGAGTGTTTGTGTTCTCCTATTTGAAATCTTTACGTGAAAAAGCGGCTTTCAAGCGTGTTGATGACACTTGAATGTTCAACACATCTCGGACCATCTTTGATAGTGTCGAAAATGTCTTCTCATTCTCCCTCGGTATTTGACCAAGTCTTCACGTCCTTCTTCATTGAGAACTGCTTGGTACAGTACAACACCCTGCAAAACAAAAACATCAAACTCACTAACTTGATTAGTAGTGGTACCACTAAACATTTTATGTCTAAGACTTTCAATACTAGCCGCAGAAACATGTCTTTTTTGAGGTTGTACTGAAGAAGAAGAAGAAGAAGATCTCTTCTTCACCTGATAACCCTAAAGAGGGAAGAACATTGGTGGTATTTTCACTATTATTTCTAATATTTCGATTATTGCGAAATTTAAAGTAGTTGTATTCACGGTAATAACAAACAAGTATTATAAACACAAGTACTATAACCATTTTTAATTTAAATCAATCTATAATCTCTTCCAGATTCTTAATATCATAATCATAGAATTTCTACTTACCAAAATCATAATCATAGGAATTAACTTATTGAATACATAATTAAAACATACAATTTGCAGTAATCTTTGGATCACCGAAAATCTCAACTTCACCCTGGCAACCTTCCCCTTTCTTGCTTCTCCGCGTTACGGGTACTATGGCCTAAGGTGCTTAGGAGGTCTCTACAGTTCTTTCAAGAATTCGGCCAAGAGTCAAGGTTCTGAACTAATATCGTTTAATTATATATTCTTCAAAGTTTATTTCTTGTTCTTATGATTTCTTGAAGTAGATCTTCTTAGATTACGATATTACTACATTAGGATTATAGGTGATAAGAGGTTTTAGCTAGACATAATTTTGATTAATAGAAAGCTAATAGATTTAGAATTGTAGAAAGTTTTCTTGAGAGAGTATTTTTGAGAGAGAATACATCAAAGATCAATTTGTTTTTCGGAAAGACTTGTCTTTCAACTGATACAATGAGGCTCTTTATATAGATAACCTCGGGGTGCTACAGTATTATGACCTTTACTGTGCTACGACCTTTACTGTGGTGCTATAGTATTCGGCGATTTTACTATTTCTGCTACTGTTCATGCTATAGTACAAGCTAAATTATTACATTTGTCAAAATTTCTTTTTCATTGATCTTTGCTGATATTCTTCTTTTGTCTTCTTGTCCCTTTAAGGCTGATATGTTTGGCATCTTTCTTTTGCTTTGTTGCTGTCATCTTCATTGTCTCTTCAATGATGCTTGTCTTTCCTGCTTTGATCATATCTTCTAATATTCCTGCTAGGGTTGTTAGTCCAATAGCTCTTTTGTTGCTTAGCCATTCCTGAAACTGATTGATTTTGCATGGCATTTCTTTCTTAGAATCTGTATTGTCTCCAGGAATGTGAACTATCTTGGTAATACTAGCATTAATGGAGACAATACAGATTCTAAGAAAGAAATGCCATGCAAAATCAATCGATTTAGGAATGACTAAGCAACAAAAGAGCTATTGGACTAACAACCTAGCGGGAAGATTAGAAGATATGATCAAAGCATGAAAGACAAACATCATTGGGACTACTAAAGGAGGAGAAGTAGAAGAATTAGTTACTATATATTATAATCACGATATACTAGTACATGACATAGTAGAACTCACTAATATGATGAACATAATAATAAATTTGAAACATAAACATGACAAAGAGACGATAGAACAATATCAGGCCATAACAAAACAAAAAAGGAAGCATGTGACTCTAAGAGATATGAATAGTAAACAAGTTATGAGCATAAAAGAAGAAGGATCTTCTGATCCATTCTCTTAATAGCATAATAGCCTGGTGGGAAATAATGTAGTTCTGCTACGTTAAAGCCCATTATATTAATCCATCTGGGATCATGTAGTTCAAACTACGTGAAGCCTAGTATATCAGCATAATAGCATAACAATCTGGACCAATGTGATTTATCACATAAGCCCAAAATGATATTAGCATAACAATAAGAATATTATTAAAAAAGGAAAACAAGGGACAATGACAACAATGGAGCAGGAGAAAGATACCAAACATATCAGCCTTCAAAAAAGAAGAGACAATGAAGATGACAGCAACAAAGCAAAAGAAAGATGCCAAACATATCAGCCTTAAAGGGACAAGAAGACAAAAGAAGAATATCAGCAAAGATCAATGAAAAAGAAATTTTGACAAATGTAATAATTTAGCTTGTACTATAGCATGAACAGTAGCAGAAATAGTAAAATCGCCGAATACTATAGCACCACAGTAAAGGTCGTCGCACAGTAAAGGTCATAATACTGTAGCACCCCGAGGTTATCTATATAAAGAGCCTCATTGTATCAGTTGAAAGACAAGTCTTTTCGAAATACAAATTCGATCTTTGATGTATTCTCTCTCAAAAATACTCTCTCAAGAAAAACTTTCTCTACAATTCAGAAATCTATTAGCTTTCTATTAATCAAAATTATGTCTAGCTAAAACCTCTTATCAGTCTATAATCCTATGAGTAATATCGTAATCTAAGAAGATCTACTTCAAGAAATCATAAGAATAAGAAATAAACTTTGAAGAATATATAATTAAGCATATTAGTTAGGAACCTTGACTCTTCTTTGGAATTCTTGGAAAGAGCTGTAGAGACCTCCTAAGCACCTAGGCCATAGTACCCGTAACGCGGAGAAGCAAGAAAGGGGAAGGTTGTCAGGGTGAAGTTGAGATTTCCGGTGATCCAAAGATTACTGCAAAAGGTATGGTTTCTTTACTTGTATGTTTTAATTATGTATTCAATAAGTTAATTCCTATGATTATGGTTTTGGTAAATAGAAATTCTATGATTATGATATTAAGAATCTGGAAGAGATTATAGATTGATTTAAATTAAAAATGGTTATAGTACTTGTGTTTATAATACTTGCTTGTTATTACCTTGAATACAACTACTTTAAATTTTGCAATAATCGAAATATTAGAAATAATAGTGAAAATACCACCGATGTTCTTCCCTCTTTAGGGTTATCAGGTGAGGAAGAGATCTGCCTCGAGAAGAAGGAGGAGGAGAAGATATGGAAGTCGGTTGGTTGCTAGCATTTTCTTGTTGGTAATGCATATATACTTTTTTGCTTTCATCGTGTATGCTAGACAAAACTTCTTCTTTAGTTGGTTCCTTATGTGGTTTGTTCATTTGAATTTTTTGGAGTTGGAGAAAATAGTTTCAATAAGTGTTTTACAACCGTCTATTTTGATAGTCAGATTTAATACAACACCAATAATATAAATAGTTGGAATAGAAAAAAATATTTTTTTAATTTGATAAATAATTTTTAATACCTGCCTTGTAAGATGATTTTTTTCACATATTCACTAAATAATAAAAATATTAGAGCTATATAAAATAACATAGTTGCTTGAAAAAGTTTCTCTAAAAATACAATAAGTTCTGAATTTTTTTTTCAATCGTTATCTACTATCATATCAATTGAATTTTGATTATGGGCGTTAAAAAATAAAGTTAATGATCTTCTATAATTATAAGCAACAAATATTTATTTATATAAAGAATTTCACCTAGTCGCTACTTCTTCAGGAATTTTTCTATAAGGTAGTCCATAATTGTGACAAGTTTTTTATATTCTTTTTTTCTTTGTATTCTATTACTTATAAAAATAAAGTTTATAACAAATTGTACTTTATTAAGAATGTCTTCAAAAAGTGACAAATCATTTTTTACAACTAAGTTATAAATATGACACACATATTTTATATGAAAATGATTAGATAAAGATGAGTTAAAAGATCTTTTAAAAGTCTAATAACATAATTATTAGAAGAAACATTATCTAACGTAGCGGTCATTATTTTGTCAGTTATACCATAATAATAACAAATTTGATGAATATTTTCTGCAATAAAATTTTTGATGTGCCTATCATCAATATATTTATATGATAAAATATGTTTTTGCATAGATCATTTATAATATATCCAATGACATGTTACAGTTAAATAATTATGACCGTTAGTACTACGGTCTATATCAGACGTGATAGATACTTTGCCAGGAAAATGATATAATGAATAACGTAAATATTATTGATATTCATGTGCAAATTTAAAAAGTCTCTCCTAACAATTGATCTAGGAAAACTGTTAAAAACAAGATTATACATATCTCTAATGTAATGAATAAAATCGGGAGAGTAAGTAAATGAAAAAGACAAATTCTCCATCGCAACTAATTTTGTTATTGCTTCCCTATCTCTATGTTTATCGTATTTAGGGCCTACAATTTCTCCCGCCAAAGGGTTAATTTGACCATGTATTTGGTCCGGTACAGTATATGAACCTTGTCCCGACTAAGAGGGCATTGGCGCACCCGATTCTTCCCACCTAGCTTTGTGAAAGTTTTATGCGTGTCTCGATAAATCTCCCGTCCCACCCTAACCTTTTCGCAATTTAAATTTATAAATATTTTTTACAAATTTTGCATCTAACTACTTGATTCTCTTGGTCCCTATCAAAAAATTTAATGTAGCAGATTTTAATTTTTGTTGTGTGGGGCCTCGTCTCATGCTAGGGGGAATAAGAGACGTTCCAGTTTCAGTTTGAGGTGCACTAGTGGGTGTGTCATCTAGATTATCTTCTAAATTAAAGTATGATTGAGTTGTAGAATATATATCATCGTCTAATGGTATATCGTTAAAAAAAATAGTTTCATCTATATGAGTATAATACTATAATCAATCAAATCATTCTGTCTAGGAATATGATGACTAGAAGTATCCCTGCCCTTGTTACCCCTACTAGAAGAAACACCTTTACCCTTACCCTTAAACATACCTCTTAATCCTTCCATTTTAATTATACAAATATATAATTAAAGATAATAAAATTAAGTGCGATAATTAAAATAAAGTAACAATAATAATTTAAAGAAGGAACGAAAGTATAAAATGCCGGCGTAACGTCGGCGATGTGTCGAGGTTGAAAATTGAAACTTTGCTCGATGGATGATCCTCAAAGCTAGTTGTCAACTTCACTCCCAATTTTTAACTTTGATCTGATTATACAAATGAACAAATAAAATGTAATATTTAGTAGGCAATGTAGACTTGTAGAGAGATTGTCACGAAAATTTGTGAGAAAGATGAAGAGAAAATAGAGATATTTATAGTTGAAAAATTGGGTTAAAGTGTAAATATATTAACTTAGAGATTAAAAATAAATATTAAGGGGGTGGGAGGCCAAAAATGGCCGTTACTATGACAAAATATAAAATGGTCATTGTCCAACGACCATTTTGCAAAAGGAGAGGCGGGAGGGACCGAGCGGGATCGGGCTGGGAGGGATGACGGAGCGAGCCCATGTCCGTCTCGGGTTCGAGTCCGTGCCCATTTTTTGTTAGGGAGGGATCGGGTTGGGACCAGGTTGACCGGCTCATTGGCGACCCTAGTTTCAACCTCAGAGTTCCATTTTTTGTGACTGATGCTTGGTGTAGTTGCTTGGTGAAACTAAGGTAGATCACATTTTCTCCACTTAACCTGACAAATCACATAGAACTTGTAGCCATAAGAATGTTTGGTTAACTTAAAATAAGGCCACTAGGATAACATGGATATTGCTTTTGTCATGTTTAAGTATAGATGCTGGTATACATACCCTATACATAACTTATATTCTGATATACTTAGTATATCAGAATATATATTGTATATCACTCATGTTTGCCACACCATGAATGTCTGACTGGGCCTAGCCCATTCCTGTTAACCTATTTTATCTTCTCTTCGTGACTTTAACAATTGGGCCTATCCCATGAGTTTTGTTCTTTGCTTGATTTTCTTTTGCCTGAACTATTGATTTACGTAATTGGAAATAACCAATTAGGTTTACGACGAAACCTAGAAATCGATCACTGATCCAATTTGAGTACCTCTGCAGGATATTTTGGCTAAGTATATACTTACCTAGATATACAAGATTTTAAATACAAAATATATAAAACTAAATCAAAATCTAAGACTCAAATCTTTCTATTGAATCGGGCCTAAAGTTCTGATTTGGGCCGATTTCAATGTTTTAACTTGGGTTACATTTATTATTGGACTGTCTATGTGCTTTAATTTATTTCGTTTATGATAAGTTATAGATACCTTCTAACTTGGGCCTTTATTCCCCCCTCCTCTTCTCCCCTGCCAATCCATATCGAGATGGGCCTCTGGACATGTCATCTCTCATTTCAACCAATTGGGATGATGCCAAATTAAACTCTTTTCATTGAGTCTGTGCTGCAGTTGTGCATTGAAGGCCCAATTATGAGTGAAAATAGTTAACTGGTGGGCTTAGGTAGGCCCACCAGCCTAAACTCATCCCTTTCCATTTATATTTGTGTATTATATATGTAATATTATTTGTATAAAAAAATACTTTGTATATTATTGGAACCTTATAGTTACAACTTAGGATAGGCAAACAATATGTATATCGTTTAGCTAGAATCGCCACAAATGAGTTTCTAAACTTGATTAATTTCTAAATTTAAAGAAAATGGACTGTTTTTTATACTTCAAAGGAATTGGAACAAAAAATGGATTTTGAACTTGGAATTGAATTGTTTTGGATCATAAGAAATCGTTAGACTATGTCTAAAATTAGGAAAATCGGGACTGTTTTGGACTTCGTTTAAATGGGCTAAAATATTTTTAAAAATGGGTCGTGGTTTTCTTTAATAAATCTGGACTTCAGGAAATGGATTATTTTAGAAAGAATTTTAACAAAATATGATTTGCTGAAACTATTTTTGGATTAAGTTTGGGCCAAAAGTGTCATTATCAAAGCTTATTTTTATGGGTTGAGCCCAACTGCATAATTTTTGAAGGGAAGGATCTTAAAGCACTTTCTTGGACTTGAGTTTGAGATATGGATTTTGGGTACATTATGGACTATGTAGTGACTTTTGGACTATAGCATGAAAAGATAAAAGGAAATATATTTTAATCAAAATTTGACATTTAAATGGGTTACATTCTTTTCAAATTACAAAAAGGTTTTCAAAAGTGTATAAGTGATAGAGAAAATTTATTGGACTAACAATAAAGTTCTACTCAAGTTATTTTTTGAGTGTTCTTAGTCTGAAAGTAAATTGACTAAATTACTCTTACGCAAATAATTTTTCGTGGAAGTTAACTCCTTGATTTTTAATAAATCTTTGAGTTTAAAATAAAATGAATGACACAATTTTTGCGGATATTTAAATACTTCTAAGCACTTTGTAAAATTCAAATATGCTATAGAACCCGAAGGTCAACCGTATTCTATGGATCCTTAATATCGGGGTGCCTAACACTCTCCCCGGGGATCACCAGAACCCTTACCTCGACTCTAGTTTAGAAAGGATTTTTCATAGTTTTGAATAAAACCCTCTCAACTTGGTTTTCCTGATTTACCTATAAATTAGGTGGCGACTCTAAAAAATATTATCTACCTCCTAGTAGCTTTCATGCCTCCGATTAAAAGTGAACTGTAACAGGGGTTAGATAGGGCTTGGGAGTATTTACTGAAAAATATTTTCTACTAACCAACCGAACATAAGAAACTAAGAAATTCACTTATTTTACACTAACAAAATGAACATGATAAAATAAGTAAGAAGTTCATTTGTCTTCCTAGAACACAATTTCTAGGAAAACATTTTTTTAATGGAAAATATTTTCCTCCATACCGAACACACCCTAAAAGTCATCTTCTTTCTATTTTGTATAGATAGGAAATCGTTGAACAACTTTGTAGACACATAAATTTTATTGAATTAAATTCATACAAAATTTGGATTAAATCGTATGATTGGGTTGAACAATTAATTGGTGCACAATTAAATAAGTCGATTAATTAAATTCATGTCAGAGGTCCATTTCATCTTGAGGCCCAAACTCATGTCACATATCAAGTGACATGGCATCGATCAAATTCAAGACCAACAAGATGATGCCACGTGTTCAGATGATGTGCCAGTGCGATCAAATACAAGAACCAATCAAAAGTCGCCAAGTGTCCAAAATGATATGTCTTGGCCAATCACAAGAAACTTTATCACATAGCCTTTGTGATAAGCTTGATTATTTACATGAACCAATCAGAATGAGGCAAGAGAGTTCATCTACATTTGGATTGCGTACTCACTACAACTATAAATAGGAGGTTTACATAACTTTCTGTAGATTCAACACGCATTGGAGAAAGCATTAACATCAACTACATAGTTCTTCAAAGGAGTGTTCAACAGAGTTTTGCCTGGAGATCAACTGAAACAATGAAGAACTGCTCTACATTCTTAGCGATTGAAATATATCTCTAAAAGTTTCAAATCATTCTGCAATTCGAGAAATATGCTACCGAAGGCCTTAGAATTAAGGAGACGTTTAGGGGATAAGAATCAAGAGAACAACAAAATTGTACTCACAAGATTTATCAATAAAATTATATTTTATTTTATTTTTTATTGCAGTTAATTTTTGGCACTTGAAAATTTGTTGCGAATAAATTTTGGCACGCCTAGTGGGACCAATTCTTCTTTCCATATCTTCCTCCTGCAAATTGAAAACTACAAATTTAACTACTACAATGACCTTCATAAAGAGAAACGAAATTCCATGCAAAGACGCCACTTTCGCGTATCTTTGATCTCAGTCATGTTAGCCCCATCACTCGTCGCAAGTTCAAGACTAGTGTCTTGGATGCATCCGAATAATTCACTTCATTAGAAATGGCAAAAAAGAGCAAATCTCAAATGACGGTCGTAACCGCAATTACTAGGGGGCAACCTTGCATCCATATTATTTGACAAACTTTCTCAAACTGCCTGTGGCTCGATGAATATGAGGATTCAACAAATTCTCTAATTTTAAAGAAGGTCAACACCTTGATGGTGATCTGGTGATATAGAAGAGAAGTCTGAAATGATGGAGTAAACCATTGAAGCCTTAAAGAAGTCTCTTGACGACAAAGAATTTCAAATTTCTCAATATATCAGCAAGTTGGAGACCTTCGCACATGCAGAGTTGAGTCACATCCCCACTTGTCCACCTGGTTTCACACCACAAAATAAGGACATTGAGGATTCACTTGCTAAGTCAAGGTTTCAAAAGAAAAACAATCTTCTTGATTGCGGCGTTATTAGTCCAACAGTTGCAAGACATGATAACAAATACCATCAGGGCTCAACATGGCACCGCAAAGTTCATTGTATTACTCCAAGCCTTATACCAAATGGATTGATTGTCTACCCATGACAATGAACTATCAACCACCAACATTGTAGCAATTTGATGGAACAGGAAACCCGAGGCAACACATCACTCACTTCGTTGAAACTTGTAGCAACGCTGGAATGCATGGTGACCTTTTGGTAAAATAGTTTGTTCGCTCGCTGAAAGGGCATGCATTCGACTAGTACATCGACCTGGAACACGATTCCATTGATAGTTGGGAGCAACTCGAGAAGGAATTCCTCAATCATTTTTATAGTATTCGTCGAACCGTAAGCAGGTTAGAGTTGACCGACACTAAGCAATGAAAGGACAAGCCTGTGGTGGATTACATCAATCGTTGGAGAGCGTTGAGTTTAGACTGCAAAGACCGCCTTTCCGAAATAATGATGTGGAAGTTTGTATCTCGTGTATATCATTCAAGGGATTAAGCCTCGAAATTTGAAGAATTAGCTACGCATGCTCATGACATGGAGTTGAGCATTACAAGCCATGGAAATGCATCACTTGTCTTTGATCCAAGGAAAGAAGCTATAAAATTCAATAAGTCATCGAAACGCCAAACTAAATAATCCATGGCAGTGACAATGACTTCTGTGAAGGTCTCCCACGAGCAAAAGCCAATAGCAGAAGTTGCAAGTCAACAAACGCATGAAGTGAAAAATAAACCAACCTTGAAGGAGTTACAAGCAAAGGTGTATCTTTTTCCTAACTCTGACGTTCCTGGAATTCTTGACGAGTTGCTAGGCAAGAAAGTTATTGAACTTCCTGAATCAAAACGACCTGAAGAATCCAACAAAGTTGATGATCCAAAGTATTGTAAATTTCACCGCATCGTCAGTTATCACACGGCAAAATGCTTCATCTTGAAGGAGAAAATAGTGGCATTGGTGAGAGAAGGAAAGATCATCATTGATAATACTGAGACAACTGACGCAAACTATGCTAGTGCCAAATTTGACCATGAGAAAGGTTCAATTTCATAAGCTCTACTGCCTATGCGTTGCATCACCAAAAGTTGAAAAAGAAATCATCATGCCTGTAGTTTGGGAGTTTTGAACCAGTTGAAGCTCCCATCTTGAAGAAAACATCAAAGAAGTTCAAGGTAGATGACTTCTCCAACAAAAAATAATGGTGACAATTGGACTTTGGTCGCTTGCAAAAGACATAAGCATCAAGGGACTTCTAAACTTTGGCCTTCGAAAGTCGACACAAGATCAAGTGCAAATAAGTCTCAACCAATACAGGCCATAAAATCCAATACCAAACCGATGTGCAACAATGCTTCTTCACAAAGGGTTAGAAGGGCATTTACATTTCTTGAATTTTTCCCCAAAATGGTCCTCAATGCACGAGTCAAAACTACAAGTTACAACGCTTCTTGATATCTGAGCCTAAAGCTGCATATTGAAACGCTCCTCAACGCATACGAGTCTAAACTACATGCTTTGTAATGATCCTCGGCGTCACGAGCCTAAACTGCATGTTGAAACGTTCCTTGATGCACGAGCCTAAACTGCATATCATAAAGCTCTTCATATTTGAGTTGAATCTTCAAATCGCAAAGCTCCTCAAATTCAAGCTAAATCTTCAAGTTGAAAAACTCTTTAGTTTCGAGATAAACCTTCATATGAAACGCTCTACAAATTCGAGCAAAGTCTTCAAGTTTTAAAACTCCTCAAATTTGAGCTTAAAATGCAAGTTTCAGTGCTCCTTAATGCATGAGCATAAACTGCACGTTACTCCTGGACTGCATGAGTTTAAACTGTGTACGGCCCCAAGAAAAACAAAAAGAGAAGGGTCCACATGAGTTAAAGAAAAGAGCACGCAAAGCTGAAAAGAGCATGACAGACGTCTTGATGAACTTCAAGAAATTATTGCAGCCACTACGAAAGGTGTTCTGCCATGAAATTTTCAGGTGTTGCTGGTCTCAGAGTTTTCTTTCAAATGGCGCAAACGACACACAATTCCGATGCTCCTAGCTCAAGATATGATTTTTTTGGCGAGAGTACACAAAGCTGGAATGCAAGTTCGACGGACGGCTACATCAAATTCAAATGAATAAACTGTATAAATATCGGTGGATGTAGAGCTTCAGTTTCATATATGTTTCAGCTACGGACAAAGGCAGACTCAGGATTTGAAGACTACGGGGCACCACCAAAGGCACGTACACGTTAGTCGAAGGGATGTCATGCTATACGCTTTGAAAGTTTATTAAAACACCCATAGAACCAATGTACTAGCATATGAATACACATTTAATGGTATATTTGAATGCAACTCGTTGGTTTGGACACCTCTTTACATGCAATAGGTTGCATGATCGAAACCTGCCAACGACGCCTTCTTTTCATGTATTATTTTCAATTATTATCAACTAAAAACGAAAAAGCAAAAAAATGTATGCTTCAGCCTAGTTCTAACTCGGGTTGCGCGGTCGAGAATAAAGGTTTTTTTTAAATATATGATAGATATTCGCGAGATAACAGAGTTTTTTTTTCGCACGTGCCCCCTCCTGAAGGGCTAGGTCCGCCCTTGGCTACGGAAGTTTCATTTCCAATGGCATAGACGGCTAGCGATTGGGATACTCCTAACTTGAGATATGAATGTTTCCGTGGGACTGCGCAAAGCTTGACAGCAAGCATTCTAGATGTGTAGTCAACTTGAAAAAATGAATTTCCGTCAATTCAGAATGAATTTTGTTGTGAATTTTGAATATGTTGTAGGCCTCCGATCTAATTTCAAATAAATCAAGAAACGCACAATTTGGACACTCCAGCTGCAAGTTATGATTCTTTTTCTGCAAGCGCGCAAAGTTTAAACTAGCAGAAATTCAGAATTCGTAAACAAAATTTAGGGAATTATCTGTATAAATCCAGCAAGAATTTGGCCGTGATTTGTATAGAGATTGTAGTTCTGAGAGTTCTCTTTCCATCAAAACAAGCGGCTCGTGATTGAGATACTTCTACACCAAGTTATGAATTTTCTACCACAGTCGCGCAAAACTGCGAAGCAGAAAATCAGAATTCATTAACTTCATGTTTTTATCTGTATAAATACTTAAAGAAGAATTTGGTGGTGATTTTTATATAAATTGTAGTTCTGGGAGTTGTCTTTCCAGTGAAACAAGCGGCTCATGATTCGGACACTACAACGCCAAGTTATTAATTTTCTACCCAGTTGCGCAAAGCTCTGAAGCAGAAACGCAGAATTCATAAACTAACTTCATGGAATTATCTGTATAAATCCAGCAAGAATTTGGCCGTGATTTTTATATAGATTATATTTCTGAGAGTTGTCTTTCCTTTGAAACAAGTGGCTCGTGATTGAGATACTCCTACGCAGAGTTATGAATTTTCTGTTGGAGTACAAAGGGTTGCAGGAACGGAAATTACAAATAATTGCTAATGTAATAATTGAAATTACAATTCAACTGAAAAACTGAAAATTACAAAGATGAACTAGAAAAACTGAAAAAACTGTTTTTGCTGAGTCGAGTGTGACACTCTGTCCTTAAGACAATATTGCCCCGTATGTATCCTTTATACGTCCTGGACAATTTGTCTCCCAAGATAAAACAACAATGGAAACACTTGAGCAAATGAAACACTTGAGCAAATGAAACTCAAATGCTAAGTGAAGAATATTGAGTGCGAAATGATGCTTGGAAGTTGTGGGAAGAAAGTATTTTCTGCTTGTGTATTTTCGTATTGTAAGTGTGTCTCAACAATGGTGTAAGGGGTGTTTATATAGGTGAGGGAGGAGCAGCAAAACTGCCTCCATAAGTGCCATTACTGGCCAAGTAATGGCCATTATGGAGGTAGTAATGTCACCAAAATAAATGGCGAAGAACACCAACGGATTGACCATTATAGGAGGAGTAATTCAGCCAAAATAAATGGTGAATTGAGTCTTTGTGGCGTTCTGTTTTGGCCAGTCAAATTCTGACTTTTTGGAAACTTCAGGGACCAAGCTGTACATGTTGAAACTTCAGGGACCAAAATGTACATCTGAAAGAATTCTGGTCCTCTGAAACTTCTGGGATCAAACTGTACTTCTGGCAAAGTTCTCTGGCCCAAAAAGATAATATTAGAAGGCCCAAGGCCCAAGGCCCAAGGCCCAAGACCCGTGAACCCGGAACCGGACCGGACGGGAGGGCGGCGGCGGCGCGCGTGTGGTCTTTCCTCGAACCGAAGCACATCTAGGTTCTCCCTCCTTTAAACACATGGGATACCCCTTGGGGTCCCAAACCCCAAACCAATTTCGAGTCTTATATACACAACAATTCTTTCTTCCTCTACCGATGAGGGAGAATTGATCACACACCACACTTTTCCATGCTTCAAACACCTTACTTCGTGAACCAATATCTCTTTCATTTCTCAATGAAATTTGACGATTCTTGGCCCTACGATTATCTACGTACTTAGTAGATCATGCATGTGTGAAGAACCGAATTCTCCAACATACGTAACACTAGTGTTTAAGCCGTTAAATTTGGTCGGTCGCAACTCCCGCCAAAGGCTAATTTCCAACATTTTCTACCATAGACACGCAATGCTGAAAAGTCGGGAACGGTAGAATCAGAAGCGAAGTTTTACAAAATCACCTGAGACAGTACAAGAGAGTTTTGCTTCAAATAATTTTATGTGTTTCAGCACTCCGTGTCTAGTTACGGGTAGGGATGGCAGGTGGGTATAATTTTGCGGATTTCGCACCGCACCCGCCCCAATTGGGGCGGGTATGGGTATAACTTTGGCGGGTAGTAGGCGGGTATGAGTATTGAAAATGTACCCGTCACGGGTAGGTGGGTAGGTGGTGGATTTGCAGTCATACCCGCCTACCCGCCCGCCTTATACCCGCCCCAAGCCCAAAATATTAGCAGCCTATAAGTCGTGCCTTCAGCCCATAAGTCACGACAAGTCTTTCATTCTCCAACAAAACTCAAAACCCTACGCCTCTTCAGTCCTTCACGCCTCCCTCTCTCTCGTTCCCCTTCACGTCGTCTCTCCTCCCTCTCTCATTCTCGACGTCTCTGCCTTTTTCTTTAAAAGAGATGCTGATCGAAAAATATTGTCGTCTTTGCTTTGTGCTTTGGGGTTGTCTTGGTGAGGTCAATTTTTGTGCATTTGTTAAGTTTTATCTATTGGGTTTGTGGAGTTCAATTGAAAAAGTTGAATTTTTTTAGCTTATATAGCTGAAATAATATCTGGGTTTTGTCGACATTTGTAATATATAGCTATTTGAGTGGATAATTTTTGGGTTTTCTTGGAAATTTTATTTTTTTGATTCTTTGTTGGGCAAGGGGAAAGAGGTGAAAAAAATGGGGAATTCTGATGGTGAAAAAATTCGGAATTCTCCTCCCTCTCTCCCAAAGAAAATGAGACCGTGACAGTATTGATTCTTGACTCAAAATTTTGGGATAATTTTAGGAATTTGAATTTTTGGGATCATGTTGATCACAAATGAATTGATTACAAAATATGGCTGGCGGGTACAGGCGGGTGACGGATATCCACTTGGGTGGTGGAGCGGGTGTGGATTTAGGAATATACCCGCCTAGGCGGGTATGGATGTTGAAAATTGTACCCGCCACGAGTGGCGGGTATAAAATTTTTGCCACAGCGGGTATGGAGTGGGGAGGGTATCTGCACCCGCCCCGCCCAATTGCCATCCCTAGTTATGGGAGCTACTTTTACGGAGGTGTGCCAAACACTTGCTCGCCGAAGTTGAAAAGGGCTACTCCCAGTGTCAATTTCGCCAAGCCGGAATCACTCGCCAAGGATTGGATGCATTTGCTCGAAGCCTCTTTATCTCCAAGTTGCGAGGATGAGATGCGTCACGTGATCGCTCGCCAAGGATGAAATGCAGACATTTGAAACTTCTTTCTCACAAAGCCGCAAGGAAAAGAAGCACCGAGTACTTGCTCGCCGAAGTTGGAAGTTCTACTTCCAGTTTCCATCTCGCCAATCAGCAAGGATGAGATGCGCCACATGCTCGCTCACCAAGGATGGAATGTGATTGCTAGAATTGAATACAGTCGCTCCAAGACTTTTTATCGCCAAGGCACAAGGATGAGTGAGCGACGTGCTCTCTTGCTAAAGATGAAATACGATCACTCGAAGCCTCTTCTAGCCAATTGATGAGATGTTCTACGGTCGCTTCAAGCCTTTCTTGTCGAGCAACAAGGAAGTGACGCACCAAATTGTTCTGCACCAGTCATATGGACGTCTTATGCAACTACATGGTGACATCGAGGGTGTTTTCACTCCCTCATAAACCTGCAAACAAAAGGGAGATATGGAGAAAAATGGAGCCCATAATGCTAACTACACAAAGCTTCTTGACTCTACGCAGATCGGCTAGTGGCACAAATCTTCAATTCAACAGTAAGTATCGATGCCAATAGCATGCGCTTCAATTTGGCATTATAGATATAAACAGCAGCACGACATGGCAGATATGATCCCATCAGTTCTAATGGCCTGAAAGCTTCAATTAATCCTGCAAAAAAAAGGAACTCTTTGAAATTTTTCTGGTCTTCGGATTGGGCATTCAGTCTAGCAATTGAGGAAAAAAGCCTTTGATATAGCCACATGCCCAGGAAAATGTTCTTCTGTTAGGATGTGTCTCTCCGGACGCCTTAAAAAAAAGAAGAATCACCCCTTCGTTTGTTGATTTGCTACTGCTGCGTGTCTCTGGCAGCTTCATCATTATTAGAGAATTGGGTTAGCAATAAGTCAATTTTCGTGGTGATCAGCAAAATACTTGGCCAGAGTTTCCAAGAGCTGCCAGTTTAGTCCACTAGCTCGTGGTGATCCTTTTCTGTACATGTGTTTGAGGGTCCTATTTTCTCCTTTTATAGAGTGAAAAGGGTGGTGGGGGTAGTTAAATTTTAGATGGACTCAAAGTGCCGTGCAAAGTTTACTCCTTTCACAATTCAAAGTGCAAGAGGAAACTAGTTGTTTGTGTCTTTTTCAAATAAGGATACAACGTGTTTCAAATTTTAATGTGTTAAAGTTAAAGACGCTTGGTGCTTAATGCCTCCTCCAGTTGTGCGACTTGAATTTTTTTAGTTGCAGTAGAGGTGAAACTTGTTTGATGGAAGCCTAAGCAAACTGGGAATACAATGGTTATAGTCTTCATTTTCTTGAACTAAGAATAGGTATACCAAAAACTCTCACACCCCAAACCAGAGGGGCATGACCGGCACCCGAGACTTACTTACCGAGTGCCAACATGCATGACTTAACCTTATTCTTTAACATACAAACGGTCCGTCAAGGCCGCCATGATAGACTGAAGGACATCTGGCGATAAACAATTGACGATACCAACCTAAAATGAATATATATAGATACGGGCCGACAAAGCCACCATTAAGTCTATACATCAAGACATAAAAAGAGAGTCAAGAAGGATCAACTTGTACCTCGTATTTGCCACTGAGGGCCATGATATGCATTATACAATATATACTTGCATATAGCGCCATCATAAATCATTAAGCCGCCCTTTGGGTCTAACATCATCGTCATAACCAATTGTTCAGTGGTGCCTTAATATATATATAAATATATAGCGTATATAACGCCTTCATGAGAACCATATGCATGAGAGACATAGTATACTTCTTTGAACTTGTCGGAGTGACGTAAGGTCGTTACACCTCCGACTAACGTTATGAAGCTAACATATCAATATACCTTTCATTATGAGTCAATAAGACAAGACATAACATGAATCTTCTTCAATATAATGAAGGACATAGACATTTCTAGCTTTCAAGAGTAGAGTCACTTTTGACGAGCATTCGTTTATGTTCGTTTACATACGGGTCATGCCAAAAGAAGGAAAGGAAACCTTAACATACATTTAACATTCTCCTATAAACAGCGAACGGATACACTCATATGTAGCGTCAATCTACACAACGACAATTTACATTAGGGTTAAGCTACGGAAGATAGAAATCAATACTAAGAGCAACAAGCGTCTCTACAATAATTTGGACAGAACCTCCCTTTATTTCTTTCACTTTCCTCAAACCAAAAAATTAGATCAACATGTCCAGCATACCTAAAAAAAAATATAAAAATCAATATCCAACATTATATCCATCACAAACAGTACACACCATCTCACACATCAACTAGTCGTCTAACAGTCGGAAAATGTAACGACGAACGTCCAGCCCACTCCTCTACCGTTATGTGGCATTTCTCCACACCATTTCTCCTTACAATACTCCATTAAAACAGTATAACAAGAGACAACATGATAAAAACACGAAACAACCCACAAAACAGTCCAAAAAAATCCGTTATAAATTGAACAACTCGAACTCACAACTTCCAATCACCGTTCCGTTAGTTCTCCTTATTATGAAATGAATTTATCCACTTTTCCAATAGAAAAAAAGAATATTAAAGAGGGCATTAGCTTACCTCGGAGGAGAATCACTTTCTTTACTATGATTCTTTAAGATTAGAGGTAGTCCTCCAACTTTAGCTTGAAAAAGAAGAGGGTTTGCTGGAGGATTCTTTAGGGTTTGGGGTTGACCTTCTTGGAGAGAGCTTCTATGGCTTCTCTTAGGTTGTGAGATGAAGATTATGGGAGAGAAAATGAGATAATTCAGCCCCTAAAAGGGGTCCTTTGGTCGACCACATGGGCTCTCCCTTTAAGACACATGTGGCCTTTCCTTTAGCAAGTAGGTGATGTACCTCATTGTCACCTACTTAGCTTAATTAGTAGGTGTCATTGCTGGTCCCTATTATTTTGACACATGTTCCATCCTTATTTAGTAATTAAGAAATGTATCAAGTAGCTCAATCAAGCAAAACCTGTAAACAAGCAACTCAAGCAAGTAGGACGGTAAGCAAGCAACTCAATTTTTATTTGCCTGAAATCCCATTTTTCACGTTTAAGTACATTCGTCAACCTCAACTTAGTCGTGCATATTTGAACGAAATACAAGACGTTACATCTCTTTCCAAGTTTCATTCATCTTAACCAATGTAGATGAATTTCACCCTTTCTGAGCTTACGTTAGATAACTTACGATAACATCAAAGTATGAAACACGGGTAGATATACTTGCTCATAAAATCTTTTCCCGCAAGTGGTTCCGTAAAACTAATCCCTAAAATGGAGGGTCAATACTCTCAACCATAAAACAAGTCAATACTAAGTCTACAAGAGGTAGATATGTCGATAATGAAAATAATAGCATACCGACATCCGATAGCTCACCTCAAACAGCATCGGAGCTCGAGGCTCCATCTTCTCTCTTACCCTTACCTTTGCATATCAACCTGGGACACCTCCGAACTCTGTGGCCTTGGCTTCTACACTAATAACAACCCCTTGTACCTTTATGGCATAATATGGCATGCGCTTGACCACATTGACTATAAGATGGCCGGGGTGGTCTCACTCGACCTGTACCACACTGACCTTGAGATACTGGCATTTGTGAACCTTGTCTCGGCCTAACCTGAGAACTCTGATCATATATAATATGTCGTGAAGGTCCAGTCATTGATCATACGACTGTATCTCATCATCATTTTGTCATCCTCTGTAATCACCAACTATCCTGGCCCTTTCATTACCCTCGGTTGGGTCAAACCCTTTAAACATCGGTAGTCCCTGACCATAGAATTTCCTAGGCTGTGAACTCCCTGACCCTTCCAAGGGTCTATCAATATCATATGCTCTGGGGTGGTACCATGCATGAGAGGCAACCAGGTGAGTCAATACTTGCACTGTTGTACTAACATCCTCGTCATATAGAGCCGGTGGTAGAATTGATGGTATGGGAGATTCCCTCAGCTCTTCTGGTACTACTGGAGTTGTTGATACCTCGAAAGACGACTCAGTCATATCCTCGGGCGGATCTGTCTCAATAGAGGGCGTATTACTCGCATCCCCTCTCAACTCATCCTCAATCTCCCTACTAGTCATAGCCCTGCTAAAAGAAGGTGTCACTGTAATTATAAACACGATAAGGGTTACAAAGAAAATTCTAACAACTCAGTTCTACAACACGGTTCTAGATCAAGAAGGAAAGTAACCATCATCCTAAATGCCCCGTAGCCTCTTGTCTATAAGTGTGGTGCACAACACACCCCTAAATGAGACTCTACTAGACATGGATTGTAGACTCCCTAGGACATAGCTACTCTGATACCAAGTTTGTCACACCCCAAACCAGAGTGGCACAACCGGAACTTGGGATGTACTTACCGAGCGCCAACATACATGACTTAACCTTATTCACTAACATACAAATGGTCCGTCAAGGCCGCCATGATAGACTGACGGACATACAAACGCGATAAACAACTGACAATACCAACCTAAAATGAATATACATAGATACGACCCAACAAGGACACCATGAAGTCTATACATTAAGACATAAGCCTACAAGGCCATTATGACAGAATGTACATCAAAATGTGCCGACAAGGCCATACATAACATTTACATATAGGACTCATGTCTACAAGTGTTACACCCCGTATTTTCGCGCTCGTATGCAACATAAATAAAGTAACATAAAGTCCAGTGAGGCTAAGATCCCATATTAGGATGAAAATAAGTTTAAACAAGTGTTACAAAAGCTTCGTAAGATTTCGGGGTCAAACGAATCAAAGAAACTAGGTTCGTCGAAACTCGGGGAAAGACAAACGGAATTTCAGACCTGATTTTTGGCCCATATTGTCGGGGGTATATATCCTAGTATATAAGTTGTTATGGGGTGTATAATATATCTACATTCAATGTCAGAGAGTCTACTTTCCAATGCAATAAACCATTCATCAATCGGATGTTTGTACCAAAAGTTATTGTCATTTTTGCAAGACTCCGCAGACAGCCAGTTTGGGGCGATGGCGGTAGCGAAGCGACAGCAGGGTGGTGGAAATTTCCAGATTGATAACACAAGTAATGCAGTCCCTTTCTCTTTCATATCAAGACCTAATCAACAACAAAAAAACTCTCCCAAACCCTCTCTAATAGTTCTCATATGATCCAAGGCCAAAATCAAAGGCAAACCAAGTAAATCTAATGTGAAGAATCCCGTGGTCGTCTTCCTATCGCCTTTCTCCTTATTGTGCTGATTTTGGAGACTCATTAAAAGTGGAGTGATCTCTAAATTGAAGGGATTCTTGTACTTGTAGGTAAGTTCCATCTTCTCCTTTTTGTTCTTAAGTTTATACAAGTTGTAGAAGTGTTATTACGAAGAGGTTGTACAATAAATTCTTGAAGGAACTTGAAATTTGGTTGTGTGTTGTGAGCTGCTCGTTTGGGGCTATTTGGTGATCATTAGTTGCTGGAAATTGTAGACTATTATTGGTTGTTGTATGAGGAATATAAGGAAGTTCATTTAAGATAAATAAATTTCCTTGTTGATTAGTTCCCATTGTTATGAGTTATAAAAGTTCTACGCACATAAGATGTTTGATAAAATGTCTAAGTGAAGACTACCTTTAGTTATTGATCCGAAATTGATCCAAATTATTCATATAATGTAGATACTTGTTCGTAGAGCTTACGAGGACTCGAAAAACTTGAATAGCTTTGACGACAAAGGTATGCAAGGCTTTTCCTTCTTTTTGGCATAACTCTATGTGCGAAGCATAACCGTTGTGTTGTTACATAAATTACTCTACTCTTAGTAGTTAAGGATGATCAAGTCATAGACTCCTATGTTGAAACAATATCCAAGCATGTTTCTAAGACCTTAACAAGGCACACCGGAAAAGATGTTGATGTTCCCAATGTTAACCAAAGGTGTAAAGGATATTGTGTCACTCCGGATGTTTTATTATTATTCATGCATTTCATTTGCATTGCATTCATATGTTATCCTGGACCATTTGTGCTATGCACATTACTATATGGTAAATATTATATATATATATATGTATGAGAATTGGGGAAAAGGGAAAAAACATTATATACGCACACCACCTGCAGCTGGTACACACTATCACGAAAGAGCCCGAAGAGGCCAATATGATGTGATGCCCTTGTGTGGCGATATAACCTGATGCCCACATAGGCGGTTATGGGAGGATTCCTGTGTGGACATTAGTATACCGTATTTGCATTGTGCATACATTCATTAACCATGATATGATATGATGCCCACATAGGCTGTTATGGTAAGAAAGATGCCCGATGAGGCCGATGTATATGGAAACTGCATTGTGCATAACATTTAGGCATACGTCTTAGGACCCTCAGAGGCATTTACTAATGCTCAACTGTTTCTGTTTCAGACTATGATATATCTCTGCTATGTTATTTCTTATGCCTGACATACTCAGTACATCAGTCGTACTGACGTCCCATTTGCCAGAGGACGCTGCATTTTATGCCCGCAGGTTCATATTGAGAGAGTGACGATTCACACTAGTAGGTTGCTGGTACAACTGGTATTTGGAGCACTCTATTCATTTCAGAGTTGCGGTCTGGTTGTGGTATGTTTTACTCTTTAGAGGCTTGTAGATAGGTGTCCTGTGGTTAGTTGTCATGTATGGCCTTGCCGACCCTAGTATATAAATATGTAAGTTGGGGTTTTTGGGTTGAAACTTCATATTGTCTATCACGGCTCAGTCCGTGTTTAAACATGTTTAAGGGTGGATTATAGATGTGGCGCCCGGCGGGTAGGGTCCGAGTGCCCATCGCAGCCCTCCGGTTTGGGTCGTAACAACAAGCCTCTAAGAGCACATTATCATCATCATAAGTTCGGGATAGGACCCCTCCATACCTATAAATATGTACATAAAATCATACAGACTTCAAATAAGCAACTTCGGAACAAAAGGAGTGCACAAACCACAGCTGAGCTGAGAACCTACTAGTGAGGTTATCAATCTATCTATCTGAACCTGCAGGCATGAAATACAGCGTCCCCAACAAAAGGGATGTCAGTACGAAAGATGTATTGAATATGTAAGGTATAATTGAGACATAATGTAAAGAAAAGTCAAGAAGGATCAACCTGTGACTCATATTTTCCACTTAGGGACTTGATATGCATTATACAATATATACGTGCATATAGCGCCATCATAAATCATTACGCTGCTATTTGGGTCTAACATCATCATTATAACCAACTGATCAGTGGTGTCTTAACATATATATAAATATATAGCGTATATAATGCCTTCATGAGAACCATATGCATGAGAGACATAGTATACTTCTTTGAACTTGTCGGAGTGACGTAAGGTCGTTACATCTCCGACTAACGTTATGGAGCTAACATATCAATATACCTTTCATTATGAGTCAATAAGATAAGACATAACATGAATCAATAAACTTCTTTAATATAATGAAG
Source organism: Anisodus acutangulus (assembly GCA_029783415.1). NCBI lineage: Eukaryota > Viridiplantae > Streptophyta > Magnoliopsida > Solanales > Solanaceae > Anisodus > Anisodus acutangulus. The sequence goes on along the minus strand of CM056500.1, from coordinate 24,896,680 downwards.
GACATATACATTTCTAGCTTTCAAGAGTAGAGTTGCTTTTGACGAGCATTCGTTTATGTTCGTTTACATATGGGTCATGCCAAAAGAAGGAAAGGAAACCTTATCATACCTTTAACATTCTCCTATAAACAGCGAACGAATACACTTATATGTAGCATCAATCTACACAACAACAATTTATATTAGGGTTAAGCTACGGAAGATAGAAATCAATACTAAGAGCGGCAAGCTTCTCTACGATAATTTGGACAGAACCTCCCTTTATTTCTTTCACTTTCCTCAAACCAAACAATGAGATAATGTCCAACATACCAAGAAACTTATATAAATCAATATCCAACCTTATATCCATCACAAACAATCCATACCATCTCACACAACAACTAGTCGTCTAACAATTGAAAAATGTAATGACAAACGTCCAGCCCACTCCTTTACCATTATGTGGCATTTCTCCACACCCTTTATCCTTCCATTACTCCATAAAAATAGTATAAAAAGAGACAACATAATAAAAACACAAAATAGTCCACAAAATAGTCCGTTATAAATTGAACAACTCGAACTCACGGCTTCCAACCACCCTCCCATGAGTTCTCCCTATTATGAAATGAATTTCTCCACTTTTCCAATATAAAAAAGGAATACGAAAGAGGGAAGTATCTTAACTTGAGGAAAATCACTTTCTTTACTAAGATATTTTAAGATTAGAGGTAGTCCTCAAACTTTAGCTTGAAATATAAGAGGGCTTGCTTGAGGATTTGATAGGGTTTGGGGCTGACCTTCTTGGAGAAAGCTATGGCTTCTCTTAGGTTGTGAGATGAAGATTATGGGAGAGAAAATGAGATAAGTCAGCCCCTAAAAGGGGTCATTTGGTCTACCACATAGGCTCTCCCTTTAAGACACTTATGGCCTTTCCTTTAGCAAGTAGGTGATGTACCTCCTTGTCACCTACTTGCTTAATTAGTAGGTGTCATTGTTGGTCCCCCTTATTTTTGACACATGTCCCGTCCTTGCATAATAACTAAGACATGTGTCAAGTATCTCAAGCAAGTAAGATGTGTAAGCAAGCATCTCAAGCAAGTAGGACGGATAAGCAAACAACTCAATTTTTATTTGCCCGAAATCTCATTTCTCACGTTTAATTGCATTCGTCAACCTCAACTTGGTCGTACATAGTTGAACGAAAATATGAGAAATTACATCTCTTTCCAAGTCTCATTCATCTTAACCAATGTAGAAGAATTTCACCCTTTCAAAGCTTACGTTAGATAACTTATTATTACATCGAAATATGAAACACGGGGTGTAACAAAGACCACGTCTTGGTTTAAGATTTTTGGCTTGGTCACGTGCTTTAGAAGTTACAACTTGTCCAAGAGTTCTTCATTTGATATAAAAGTGAGTTGTCTTCCGGTATAATACTTTAAGCCTCATCTCATATTCTATACATCTACACCCTAACAAGTGTTGAAGTAGAGGCATTTGTAGACACATAAATTTTATTGAATTAAATTCATATAAAATTTGAATTAAATTCGTATGATTGGGTTGAACAATTAATTCGGGTTGCACAATTAAAAAAATCCATTTAATTAAATTCAAGTCCAAGATCCATTTCATCTTGAGGCCCAAACTCATGTTACATGTCAAGAGACATGGCATCCCAGTCAAATTCAAGACCAACAAGATGATGCCACATGTTCAAATGATGTGCCAATTTCGATCAAATACAAGAACCAATCAAAAGTCGCCAAGTGTCCAAAATTTACATGTCTTGTCCAATAACAAGCAACTTTATCACCTTTGTGATGAGCTTGATGATTTATATGAACCAATCAGTATAAGGCAATCTAGACTTGGATTGCCTACTCCCTGCAACTATAAATAGGGGGTTTACATAGCTTTCTGAAGATTCAGCAAGGATTGAAGAAAGCATTGACATCAACTGCATAGTTCTTTAAAGGAGTGTTCAACGGAGTTTTGCCCGGATATATACCGAAACAACGAAGAACTGCACTACATTCCTAGCAATCGAAATACATCTCTAGAAGTTTCGAATCATTTTGCAATTCAAGAAATATGCTACCGAAAGCCCTCAAATTACGAAGATGTTTAGAGGAGAAGAATCAACAGAACAACAGAATTGTACTCACAAGATTCATCAATAATTTTTTTATTGCAATTAATTTTCGTCACTTGAAAATTTGTTGTGAGCGAACTTTTACACCGAGCCGTAACTTCAAACCAATCCAAAATGTTATGTCAACCAAATGAAAAATAACATCAACTTTCAATTCGTTTGTCATGGAAAAATAACCACTCACTTCTTATGCACCTCTTTTCCAAGAGGACCTGCTTTTCCAGGATCCCCAAAAATAGTGGGAGGTGCATGCGCTCGTTCTTTCCAATGAAATAGAACGCCACAAAAACTAAAAAGTGAAAGTTACAATTCTTGACTTAAATAAGGCAGGCAAATATAACCCAATGAAATCAATATCTAAATATCCATGATAACGTTAATGTCATAAAATTTTAAGCAAATCCCAATTATATTTCAGTTGATTTAATTATACCCAAAAAATAAAATATAATCTTAATTTTGAAATTCTACAGAAGTCAGAAGCATAATAAAAGTACATGACTTGGAGAAAATAGAAAGTGAGAAAAAGAGATATAGAGAGAGGAAGATGAGAAATCTAAGGAACATCGACAGATGATCAAACAATTTTTTACAAATGATTTCTCAATGATTGAGGATCATCGAGTCAGAGCACAAAAAGTTGCAAATTTTATCAAACTTCAGGACAAAGACATGGAAGAGTTTGTAGAAGAGAGGAAAAATCTGATAAGAGCTCATGAAGAGAGGAGACGCCTCGCTAAATAAAACCAAAGTTCCACTACAACCAAGAAAAGAGATAGATCACATCTTGGCCAAATGCCAATCCTCCTAGTTTGGTTCAGGCTGACTAGGTCCAGTTGGGTCATTCCACTCGCACAACTAGTGTCCAACCCCCCTTTGTGTTGGCTTATAGTTATTTGAAAGACTACGAAAGTCCATCGATATACACAATCAAAACCGTGTATATCACATGTCCATATTTTGTAAATATTTTACCATAATTAGTAGAGTTCTTGTACATGTATAATTATGGTAGTAGTCTTGTACTAGGAAAAGCTATTAGTCTTGTATTAGAAAAAGGTAGATTTAATTTCCTTAATTATATATTGTATATCATATATATATATATATATATATATATATATATATATATATATATATATATATATATATATATATATATATACATTTTCATTAATAAAATAATCAGGGGATTATTCTCTTTCATGGTATCAGAAGTCTAGGGCAAATTTTCCTTCTCCAAACCCTCTCTTCCACTGCCTTCATCTCGAAATCCGAGACTTGGCCACCAGTCGAATTTTTTTTCTTCCCATTTTTTTTCCGAATCCCTAATTCTCCTCTTGTTCTTTCAATATGTCTACCTCAAAGAACACCTTTCATCCTTCCCTTGCAGTCTCCAACATCAAGAATAACATCCATATTGTTCTTGAGATGGAAAACGTCCAATACGCGACGTGGACATAACTATTTAAAGTTCACGCACGGTCTAATCAAGTCCTTCATCACATCATCCCCCGAAAAATTGCAAGGAGAATGTGCTTACCATTGATGATGAAATAGAGATGTGGGCAACTTTTGATGCCACGGTACTCCAGTGGATTTATTCCACTATCTCTACGGACCTCTTGCAGATTATCATTGAACTCGACGCCACGACAATGGAAGCTTGAGATAGGTTGCATGATATATTCTAGGACAACAAAAACTCTCGTGTTGTGACCCTTGAGCAGGAATTCTCCCACATCAACATGGAGGATTTTCCGAATGACTCGTCCTATTGTCAAAGGCTCAAGGAGTTGTCGGATCAACTCAAGAACGTTGGCGCGCCTGTCACAAATGATCGTCTTGTTCTTCAGATGGTTGCTGGCCTATCCGAGGCTTATAATGTCATTGGGACGCTCCTTCGACATAGTAATCATCTCACACCGTTCTACCAAACATGTTTCATGCTCACCTTAGAAGAAGCTGGCTTGGCTAAAAAGGCAGCAACTGGAGCCAATTCCGCCATGATGGTGGCCACGTCCGATGACCCTCACTCATTCTCGGACAATTCTAGCCAAATCCGTAATAATGGTGGCGGGAAAAAGGGCCAAACTGGGAAAATGATGGCAAAAACTGCGGCGGCGGCAGTGGCAGTGGCGGTGGTAGTGGCAGAGGACGTGGTGGCAGTGGCCAGCTGGCTGGGCCACAACACTACTAGCCGCAGCCGTGGGCCAGTTCACCTTTAAAAATTTATCTCCCCCGAACCCACATTTAGCCTTGAAAAATATCCTTCATGCTCCTCACTTAATTAAAAATTTGGTGTCTGTTCGAAAATTCACAACTGATAATTGGGTTTCTGTTGACCCTTTTGGATTTTCTGTGAAGGATTTCATGACGGGGATACCTCTAATGAGATGTAATAGTCGGGGAGAGCTTTATCCAATCACCACCACCACCACCACCACTTTCATGAATTAAGCCACACCATCAACGTTTGCCGCTCTAGCACATTCCTTGTGACATACACGTTTGGGTCATCCGAGGGCGTCTGTTTTATCTTCTCTTAAAAACAATAATTTTGTTGAATGTAATAGTACGTGTATTACTAATATTTATCCTTCTTTTTCGCTTGGAAAATATGTTAAATTACCGTTCGTAGCCTCAACCTCTAGTATTTTGTTGTCTTTTAATATTATTCATAGTGATCTGTGGACATCTTCCGTTTTGAACTTTGTAGCCACCGTTATTATGTGTTATTTTTGGATGATTATTCTAATTTTTTGTAGACCTTTCCTTTATCTAAAAAGTCTCAAGTTTTTTCCACATTCCTAACGTTTAGAGCATTCATCTGTACTCAATTTGAACGGGAAATTAAAAACATTCAATGTAATAATGGAAGGGAATTTGATAATGGGCTGTTTAGGGAGTTTTATAACACTAATGGAATATATTTTCATTTTTATTGCCCTTATACGTCCTCACAATATGGAAAAGCAGAAAGAAAAATTTGTACCATTAATAATATTGTTCGTACTTTACTAGCCCATGTTTCATTATGTCCTTCTTTTTGACATCATGCATTACAAATGACTACTTACCTCCTTAACATACTTCCTAGCAAAGGATTAGCATATCAATCTCCCCTAAAATTCTTTATCATAAAGACCCTTTGTATTCTCATCTTAGGGTGTTTGGATGTTTGTGCTATCCATTTTTTCGTCCACTACAATTAACAAACTTCAAGCCCGTTCTACCGCTTGTGTATTTTTGGGTTATCCGTCTAATCATCGTGGTTACAAATGTTTTGATTTATCTTCTAATAAAATCATAATTAGTCGCCATGTTATTTTTTACGAAACCCAATTTCCATTTGCTAAATTGTATAATTTTGTGTCTTGTTCTTATAATTTTTTGGATGATGGGCTCTCACCGTATATTATCCAACAATGGGCCCAAACTGCCCGTGACCCAATTCTGCCAGCATGCAGTGGGCCTACTGGCCCAAATAATCCCGGTCCAATTCCAGATTCTCAGCCAGCAGGCCCACTGCCTGCTGGCCTAATAATTTCCCTCCTAGGTCCAGTGTCACGGTCAGCAGGCCTACTGCCTGCTGGCCTAAATAGCTAGTCTCCTACGTCCATTTCGGTCCAGTCCCGAGATGGTCCAACACCGACCCCAGTCCAGTTCAATTCTATTTCGAGTCAAGGGTCCGTTACTCGTAGCCAACGGAGAATTTTTAAACCTAAAAGAAATTTTAATCTCAATTCTAATATCACTAAATCACCCTTGCCATGTAACCCAATGTCTGCCCTTCATGACCCGAATTGGAAAATGGCCATGGATGATGAATTTAATGCTTTTATTGAAAATAAGACGTGGAAGTTGGTGCCCCATCTGCCTGATGTTAATGTCATTCGTTCTATGTAGATTTTTACTCATAAGGAAAAATCTGATCATTGTTTTGAGAGGCATAAGGCCCATCTTGTAGGTGATGGCAAAACACAACAAGTTGGCGTGGATTGTGGAGTGACATTTAGTTCGGTGGTCAAACCGGCGACCATTTGTGTTGTTATCAGTCTGGCTCTATCGAAAGCATGGCCCATTCATCAGTTGGATGTGAAAATGCTTTCTTACATGGTGATCTCAAAGAAACAGTATACATGCATCAGCCCTTGGGTTTCAGGCCCCTCAGACTTGGTACAAAAGGTTTGCAGATTATGTGTCTACTATTGGGTTTTCTCACAATAAGTTTGATCATTCAATGTTTATCTATCGTCGTAGTACTTCTATGGTATACATTATGTTATATGTGGATGATATTATATTGACTGCCTCTTCGGATAAACTACGCAAGTCTATCATGTCTCTTCTCAATTCAGACTTTACTATGAAAGACTTGGGACCCTCAAGTTATTTTTTGGGTATAGCTATGACACATCATACATATGGTCTATTTTTATCACAGAGAAAGTATGCGGTTGAGATTATTGAGAGAGATAACATGTCATCCTATAAGTCCTCTCCCACTCCGGTTGATACAAAACCGAAGCTTAGTACTACTTCTAGCACACCTAACGAGGATCCTTCTCACTATCGCAGTCTTGTAGGGGATCTTCGGTACCTTACTTTCACGAGGTCTGATATTACATATGCAATGCAGCAGATGCGCTTATTTATGCATGATCCAAGGTACGAGCATATGCATGCTCTCAAACGCATTGTGCGTTATATTCAGGGCACTCTTGATTATGGTTTGCACTTATATCCATCCTCTGTATCTACTCTAGTGTCCTATACTGATGCAGATTGGGGTGGATGTCCAGATACCAGATGTTCAACATCTGGGTATTGTATGTTTCTTGGTGATAACTTGGTCTCTTGGTCGGCTAAACGCCAGACTACTTTGTCACGATCTAGTGCAGATGCCGAGTAGCGAGGGGTAGCCAATGTGGTGTCGAGTCATGTTGGCTGAGTAATCTCCTATTAGAGCTTCACTTTCCTATTCAAAAAGCTACCTTGGTCTACTGTAATAATGTTAGTGCAGTCTATCTCTTTGGGAATCCAATCCAACATCAGTGCACTAAGCATATCGAGATGGATATTCACTTTGTTCGCAAAAAGGTAGCTCGTGGACAAGTACGTGTCTTGCATGTCCCTTCACGGTATCAAATTGATGACATATTTACTAAGGGTCTTCCCTTAGTTATGTTTGAAGATTTTAGGGACAGTCTCAGCGTACGACAGCCTCCCGTTATGATTGCAGTGGTTTGAAAGACTACGAAAGTCCACCGATATACACGACCAAAACCGTGTATATCACATGCCCATATTTTGTATATATTTTACCATAATTAGTAGAGTTCTTGTACATGTATAATTATGGTAGTAGTCTTGTACTAGGAAAAGCTATTAATCTTGTATTTGGAAAATGTAGATTTAATTTCCTTAATTAGATATTGTATATTATGCATATATATATCTTTTAATTAATGAAAATAATCAGGGAATTATTATCTTTCACTTTATGTGGGCTTATAGTTAGTCAAGTACAAATACCTCCATCTCCTAACCGACAGATCTTTGGCTTTACTGTGTTACTATTCGGAGAATGGACTATGTTAGGGGTGATCTCTTTCTATCTTCAGTCAGTCCTGAGAAGAGGTGATTTCACTCTTACACACAAGATCTATCTCTGCATCACAAGAGATACTTAGACTATGTACAAAGGGGATCCATATGCTTTATGAAGATTTTCGGCGACTGGTTACATGAATCGTGGTTGCTAGAGATCCACTTCCGCTAAAAAGAAATCCGCAAGTCTCCTAAACTAGTTTTTACGATTCAAATACCACAACTAGAATATAGTTTGGTTTATCTCTTAAACTATATATATAGACTTGTGGGAGCAAAGACTTCTTGGTTGTGATTTCTCAAAGTTTATCTCATCGAAGGGCACGTTATATATGCAGGTAAACTATAAATTTTGTACCTTGTAACTTTTTTTTTAATCAACTATAGCGCCAGACGGGCTGATTTTATTTAATGAAAAAATCGAAAGGTTCAGTCGTTCAAATGTACCTTGCAAGTTGATTTATGGTTAAAATAATTTTATATTCTATTGTGAAAATGAGAATGCGTAGATTTATATTTGTTTACCATGAAAGTTTGTTGTTATTTTTTGTGTATGATCAATGATCAATTCGTTTTCCTTCACGAAGAGATCAGATGAATAAAATTCAATGTTGGTGTTTGTAACTATTTTTCTCATCTTTGTTATATTTTTCATTCCTCTGTTTCATTAATCATTTTTCAGAGTTAATCAAATAATAATCGGTAGGTAATCTTAATTTCGAAATCATTTTTTAATAAAACGTCTATAATCTCCTATCAACATTCAAACATCATAGTATAATCTTCTATCAATATCCAGACATCATAACAATAGAGCAATCATACTTATCCAATTTATAATTAGGAACATATATTTCAAGCACATACCTCTATTCAGATTCTCAGATCACCTGAGTAGCTCAACCCACCTATGGCGCTGCCTCCCTAACGTCTCCTGACTTCACGGGATAAATGGCCTGGGTGCCTGGGAGTCCTCATGGATATCCTCTGATAATCGTCTGAAAGGTGTTGTGTTTAAACTAATATAGTCCTGAATCATAAATTATCAAAGTACTATTACTCTTGCTTTTATGGTGTTCTTTAATTGATAATCGGTTATACTTCTGGTGTTCTTTAGTTGAGAATCGATTATAGACTTAAGGGCTGTTTAGCTTAACATTTGAGAGAGTTTTTATGAATGTAAGTTGTATTTCAGAATTTTTCGAATGTGAAATATTTTGAATGAATATTCGTCTTGACAAGAGGCTCCTTATATAGATAACCTCGGCTATTCACTATTCCTAACTTTTTAAAAGTAAATAGTGTTACTTTTCAAAAGTCTTAAAGTAAACAGTAATCAGACAAACTACTTTTACAAAAGTCATAAAGGCTATAGTGTCTACAGTGCCTTGTCTACTCCTTTTCGTAAAGTTGTTTTGTCGTGTAGTCTTTTGCTTTCCAAAAAGTCGTAAAGGCAATAGTGCCTGTCTGCTACTTTCCGTAAAGCTGTTTCGTCAATATTCGGCTAATCTGTCAGCTGTCCATTCTGCCTTTGGCTTTATCCGATGATTTGTTCAGCTGTCATAATCTGGCATGACTTTCGTGAGAAGTGTCATTTTCTTGTCGGGCTGCTGTCCTGTTTCACACTTTCCAGCTGTCCGGTTGATAATTTTCTTCTAGAAATATCTATTGGGGATATTTCAATTTTAATCATTTTTGGGCCGCAAGGCCATAGTCATGTTGGGCACTAAGGCCTCCTTTGTTTGGGCTTTTACATAGTCTAAACTATGTTAAACCATATTCTTTTGGGTCGAATGACCTCTTTTAGGTTACGATAGTGTCTGTTGGATCCATGGGATCTCTTTTAGGTAATCTTTTGGGCCGTGAGGCGCTTAATCGGTTTTGGGCCATAAGGCCATAATCTTTTTGGGTCTGTAGGACCTTTTTATGGGTTATGCAGTAAACTACATTCCCTGACTGATATTCTTTTGGGCTTTCTGTAGTATAAAACACTACATTGGGCCATAATCTGTTTGGGCCATAAGCCTCTTTTAGGTTTTAGGTAGATGAATCTACATAATACCTTTAATAATCTTTTGGGCTGTTAATCCATAATCCTTTTAGGCCGTAAGACCTTCTTCGTAGGTCTCTACATTGTACCTGCAAAAGTAATCAGTTTTCCCTCCTTACTCAAAAGGATCAGGATGTAGTATATTCTAGTTTTTAATCATCTAATAATGTGATGGGTAGTATTCAAGTAACCAATCAACCACTCGTATACTAGTTTCCTTTCCATTTATTAGATATCGAATGTAGTCGATAGTTCTGTATATACTAACCATTTTGTTCACTATTACTTGTCTGACTATTATTTTGCCTTGATCACTTAGTAACTCAGAAGGTTTCATTTACGTAAGTAATAGAGTAATTCTTTCCAAGCTAAACTTAGCTCTTTGTAAAGGATATTCCTCTCAATGACATATTGCAACCTTTGTCTCTATTCAATTCTCTAATTTTCTTTGAGCGATGGATGAGTTTTCATACTGATCCTTCGTCTGCTGCTAGTTTCTTAGCTTGTTGCTGCATAAAATATCACGGTTAATTGTAAATATTAATCAATTATTCTTGGGATATTTCCTCAGTCTTTGCTGCTGCATAAGATATCATGGTTTAATCAGATAATCCTTATCATTATTCTTGGTCACTCTTTCTTTTTGCTGTTAATCGACATTGTTATATCTACTAAGAAAATCAGCTAAAACATTCTTAGTTCCAGATATATTTTTAACAATAAAATCATAACAACAAAAGAACGATTGCCATTTTCTTCTTTTATTCAATTCTGGTAAAGGATCATTTCGGTTTGTTATAAACGCCTTTACCTGAGTGTTATCAGTTCTAACAATGAATTTTACTGGTAGTAAATGGTAGTGAAATCTTTTTATTCCAAATTTCTTTGCCAATAATTTTTTTTCGTTGATCTGGTACTTTTTCTCGTTAGCCTTCCACGTTCCACCTCCATATCCACAAATTAATCTCTTTTCTTTATCAATATCTTCTTTATCATATGCTATTAGGACTGCTCCCCATCCTATGTCACTAGCATCGTAAAGAGTTCTAATTAGTCTTGATCTGTTGGTACTCTGTGTTTTGGTAATGATTTTACCTTTTCTTTAATCTGGTTTATCGCCTTGGTATGCTCTTCTTTCCATTCAAAGGTTACATCTTTTTTATCAAATCTTGTAATGGTTTTCTTAGATATGGTAAATCTTTTATATGATCTGAGGGCATATTTATGACTTCCTAAGAACTGCTGTACTTCTCTTTTATTCTCTAATTTTTAATTAAAGGTTTTAATCTTTGTTACAACATGTTCTTATGCTTGTATTCCTTCGTTATCCACAATGTATCCTAAAAATTCAATACTATTCTTGAATATTTCTGATTTCTTTTCAGAAAGTAATATTCCATGTTGGTTTATTGTTTCAATGAATTGTTCTATATATTTTATATGATCTTTTAAATCATTGCTGTAAATCAGTATATCATCCACATATATTATACAGAAATCTGCCAGTTTTCTAAATACCTGGTCCATTCTTCTCTGAAATATCTGTGGTGCATTTTTTAATCCCATAGGTAATACATTCCATTCACAGTGTCCTTGAGGGGCACTGAATGCTGTTAAAGCTCTAGATTCATTAGTCAATTTAATCTGCCAAAATCCGCTTTTACAATCGAATTTACTAAACCATTTTTTGTTTCCTAATCTGTTAATAAGGTTTCGTTTATAGGGTAAAAAGTATCCATCAAAAATAGTCTTTTTATTCAATTCTCTGTAATCAATTACCATTCTAGCCTTTCCTCATTTTATTTCGTTATGCTTTCTTACTAAAAATGCTGGGCTACTATGTGGGCTTTTACTTTCCCTTATCACCTTCATTTCTAGCAATTCTTTAATCTGGATCTCAAATTCCTTTTGATCCGTTGGGCTATATCTTATTGGTTTTGTTCTGACTAAATCACTTGGATCTGTCAATTTTATTTCTCCGTATATTCTCTCTTTTTCCCATAGTTGCATAGGATTTTCTCCAAAGTTAGTCTTCAATCTATTAAGGTATTTTTCTTTTAATAGTTCTAAGTTATTATACATCTGTTTTTATTGTACATAATCTTAATGTATTCACTTTGGTAGTATTCTTTTAATATTATCCATTTATTACATGGTGATTGTAAGCTAAAAGTATTCTTATTTATAACTTGTGTTTCGAAGTAATCTAGGAAGTTATTTCCTAATAAAACTTGTTGTTTCATATTGCCTAGCTGATATACTATTGGTATTACGAAAATAGTTTCTACTAGTATTATTCTCATATTTTCTGCTATTATATCTAATTCTTTTGCTTGTTCATTAAATCCTGATACATTAGCTCTATGTATTCTAGATCTTTTCCATCTGTCTGATTCTAATACATCTTTTCTAGCTAAGCATATATCTGCTCCTCTATCAATGAATATTTTTTCTTTATCATTTTATTAGGTTTATATTCTATATGGGCTTCTATATTAATTGCTACCATTTAGTCAAGTTCATTCAATCTTCTATTGAGTTCTACATCTTGTTCGTATTCTTCAATTTCTAATCGATCAGTCGATTTCTTATAGCTTCTTCTATTAGTCTTGCTATCTCTCTTTGTTTCCAATGTATCTTGTTTATTTCTTCTCTTATCTTTCCAAGCCTCTTGGTAATCTTGTTATATCGATCATTGTAATACATACTTCTGTTTCATTAGCTTCTTGAAGTCATAATCAGTTTATGTCAGTGTACTCCTCGTCTTGTATCCAATAATTCCTTTCTTCTATTAGTATTCTTTTTTTCTCTCTTTCCAATGTATTCATTTTATTGAGAACTATCTTCACTATCTCGATTGTTGGTTAATATAACTTACTCTTTACCTTACGATTCTTCTTACATTTCGCTAACATAAAAGTCTTCGTAATCATACCATTTATTATTATTTTCTTTAATCTGTTGTAAGCTCATTATAAATTGTTCCGTATTTATATATTTACTCCTTTTTCTTTAACTTTGGGCACTTATTAGCATAGTGTCCCTTTTCGTTACAATTCCAGCATTTACATTCTTTAACTTTTTCTTCTTTAGTTTTATCTGCTTCTATTGGGTTTACATTTCTTCTTTTTCTAAACTTTCTTTTGTATCTAAATTTATTCCTTGGATCCGGATTATTCCTATATCTCCTAAATCTCTTATTCTTGTAGGATTTATAATAAGGCTTTTACTTATATTTCTTATGTCTTTTATATCTGTGTTTCTTTCCATCTTTCTCTTCATATCTTTTGTGTCTTCTATGTTTTCTATACTTCTTTTCTCTTCTATTATCATCGCATCCAAATATTAAACTTCTTCAGGTAAATCCACATATTTCTCTTAATCCAATTTTCTTATCTTTTTAATCTTTTCTTTGTAAACTTGTATTCTTCGCATTTTCTCATTAGATATTCTCTAAGTACTCTTATTCTTTCTCCTAGAGTATTTTATTTTGGTTCTAGTTGGATATATTCTTTTGATATTTCAATGTTATACAGTATAGGCAAATGATCATAATAAAGTTGTTGATAAATTATTCCTTCTTACAGTAAGAATCTAGCTTCATAAAAGAATTTACTAAAGCTAGTCGTATATTACAGTAATTTATCTATTCTACAACATTTCATGTTATTGAGTTCATGATAATCTCTGTTTTTCTTTCTGCTAGCACATTTTCTCTAGCTACTAACCATTTTTCACCTAAGAATTCTCTTTTTAATAGTAAATCAAATATCATTAACATTGATTTCCAGTCAGTTGCATGACTTAATACTTCTCCTCTTAGCTGATATGCTATTGATTCTATCCAGTATGCTGCTTTTCCAATTAGTGTTTTAGATATTAGATCATACATATAATCTAGGTTTTCTGTTTGTGTACTATTCATTAATGCTATATACATTCCTAGATTCCAATCTGTTATTCTTCTTCCTACTTTTTGTTCATCGTAAACATTATCTAAATCTAAAAAGTATCCATTATAGTTTACTCCTTGGGTCATTGATCCTACAAATTCTTTAAATTCAGCTTGTTGGCCAATGGGTATATGATCTGGTAATCTAGTTCTTCGTCTTGTTATTACTTCTAGATTAGGGTCTACTAATTCTTCTTCGGGGTAATCATCTGCATCTTCATTAATTATATTTTCTGATTCAATCTCGGTTTCTATCTGTTCATTGTATTCATTTTCTAAATCGCTATCTGGTTCATCTTCTATTATCGCGTTTACTCTTTTCATATTTTGCAAAGCTTCTATTATTTGGTTATTTTCTTTTACAATTTCTGTATCTTCAGAATTTTCTTCTTCTATGAATTCTACTACTTGTAATTCTTGATTAGTTTGTTCTGTATTATCTTCCTCTGTATTACTATCTGAGGTAGTCTCATCACTTAATCTTATCTTTCGTACTTTTGTTTTTCCTTTTAATCTTTTTAACTGTTCTGTTAGGATTTGTATTTCTTCTCTGAGTTCCAGTAACTCTTGTTTAACATCTTTTAATTCTTCCTTTGTTTCTTTAAGTAGGGTTTTGTATCCTTATGCTTTCTTTTATATTTTTTATACTTGTCATACCATTCTACATTATCATTTGTTTTTAACTTTAAATTTTTTGTTTTTAATTCACTGATTTGTTGTTCCTGTTTATCTAATCTTAAATTTAGGTATTCGTAGGTTGTTTTCTCTACGTCTTTTCCGGGTATTATTTCCTTTTTTGGTGTCTCTTCTTTTACTGACTTTGATCGCATAGGTTCGTATTTATGTCTTTCTTTTTCTATAATCTCTTTACCATGAGTTCTTAAAAATGTGATCGCACTAGGTTCCATTAGAATTTTCCTTCTTTATTCAATATCACTAGTCTGTCTAGAGTTTCTGTTACATCTTTTGATAATCTGGGTTTTATCTTACTTATGTCTACCATTACTGGTACTTTACTTCTTCTCCAAGCATCTATTGATACTATTTACGGTTTATGAGTATTCACTTTAGTTATCGTATTATCTTTACTCGTACTAGCTTCATTACTAGTTTCTACTTGTTTTCCTTTGCTTTTTCCTCTAATAACATATTCAGTTTTCTAATATTAATTTAAGCGTTGGTATTTAGGATACATTCCATAAGTTAGTTAATTCATCTCTAATCATTTGTTGCATTTAGCTTTGATTTTCCTTTATTTCATCCATTTGTAGTAGGGCGCGTTTCATTTTTTCTTTTAATATTATTTCTTCTCATAACTCATCTATCTTATCGTTGGGATTTATCTTATCGTTAGTCAGGATTATTTATTCATTTTTTCCATTCGTTACCCATATCTATCCACATTTTATCAAACTTTTCACATTGCTTTTCTAGTGGATTTCTATATCATTTTCTAATTTCATTTCTTTTCTTGTTTGTATTCTAAGTATTTTAATTGGGAATATATTTCTCTTGCTAAGGTCGTTTTTATAGTCTTTAGTTTTTGTTTTTTCTTTATTATTTTTAGTTGTACGTTCATATTTTGTTTATGAATCTGGTTTTACCTTGATCATTTATTTCTATTCCGTTATTGTTTATCTTATAGTTTATCATAGTCAAAAATCACTTCCTAATAACAATTCATTAATTTGTCATATTCTATTACTCCAATATTGATCTTATATTCTAAATCATCGATTTTAAATTTATACTCTTAGTAATTATTATATCGCATTCTTCCTCATTTATTTTACTCATGCGTATAAAACTTCTAATCGCTCCAGTATTTATTTCTGCTATTCCATCTATTGTTATCATATTTTTAAATATTATAACCTTGATTTTTAATCTGTTACTATCTACATTTGTCAAGTCTATCGTTTTAGGCTGTATTCTTGGTAAATTATTCTTTAATGGTTCTCTAGTTATACTTAATCTAGATCCTTCTACTCTTGGTATTAATCTTCTTGATGGTGTAATCGTACGAGTATTAAAATCCATGAATATTTCTTCTGGTATTGTTATCTTAGAGTTTTCCTTATTCCCATCAAACCATTTTGTTTTAAATATTTTCTTTACGGATACTTCTTCTTTTTCATCTTGAATCTTTTGATATGTATCGGGTTTAAAACTTAGTGTTTGAGTTGTTCCTCCTTCATAAGTATTCATTTGATAATATACTTCTTTTGAATATGTTTGTATTTCTTTTCCTTTATCCATATTTTAGTAAATCTATGTATTTATATTGTTCTTTTATGATTTCTTTTAAATCTTTAATCTCATTTTCATTTTTTATTTTTTCTCCTAATTTTTGTTCTTTTATTTTATCGATTTCTTCGTCTTTTCGCCTTAATATTTATTCTCTTAATGCTTTGATAAATTCCTTAAGAATGTAATCTTTTCTTCTGTTTATTAATTGTTTGATAATTTTCTCGTAGTTGTTTGTCTGTTCTTTTATTATTTCTATAGCTATTCTGCAAACTTACAATGTGTTGATTTATATCTACATTTGTAAGTAAGTGGTCTTTCAGCTATTCTGTCTAACTGTAATCTTTTTTCGTGTAATTGTATTAATCTATTTTCATCCATAATGTTCTATTTCCATTCTTAAATCTGATTTTATTATATATATTTGTTCATTTTGTTCTACTATTTGTGTATTTAATCTTACTAATCTTTCATATGTTTGATCGCTTTCAGTTACTACTTGATGTATTAATTCTAACTGTTTTGCAGTATATCATTTTTCTGGTGTATTTATATCGGAGTCCCTATATTCTGATATCCATTTATTTTGAGCATCTACTATTATTTTATGACTATTTCTATCTTTGATTAGTAATCTTTTTATATCTCTGTGCATCCATAAAATCTGATTTAATCTTCTAACATTTCTAAACGATGGATGTTTTTTCATTGTTTAAGACTTGTTCTCATTACAAGCTCTGATACCAATTTCGTGATCGGGTGATCTTTTCTTCATCTATATACCCCTAGAGGTTAGAACATAGATGATAATCTGTTTCATTAATCATTTTTCAGAGTTAATCAAATAATAATCGGTAGGTAATCTTAATTTCAAATTCATTTTTTAATAAACAGTCTATAACCTTCCATCAATATCCAGATAATCATCTACCAATATCCAAACATTATAACAATAATCGTTTATCAACATTAAAACATCATAACAGTAGAGTAATATGCTTATCAGAATCATAAGAAACAATAATTAGAAACATAATTATGATTCTGATAAGCATATTACTCTACTGTTATGATGTTTTAATGTTGATAAACGATTATTGTTATAATGTTTGGATATTGGTAGATGATTATCTGGATATTGATGGAAGGTTATAGACTGTTTATTAAAAAATGAATTTGAAATTAAGATTACCTACCGATTATTATTTGATTAACTCTGAAAAATGATTAATGAAACAGATTATCATCTATGTTCTAACCTCTAGGGGTATATAGATGAAGAAAAGATCACCCGATCACGAAATTGGTATCAGAGCTTGTAATGAGAACAAGTCTTAAACAATGAAAAAACATCCATCGTTTAGAAATGTTAGAAGATTAAATCAGATTTTATGGATGCACAGAGATATAAAAAGATTACTAATCAAAGATAGAAATAGTCATAAAATAATAGTAGATGCTCAAAATAAATGGATATCAGAATATAGGGACTCCGATATAAATACACCAGAAAAATGATATACTGCAAAACAGTTAGAATTAATACATCAAGTAGTAACTGAAAGCGATCAAACATATGAAAGATTAGTAAGATTAAATACACAAATAGTAGAACAAAATGAACAAATATATATAATAAAATCAGATTTAAGAATGGAAATAGAACATTATGGATGAAAATAGATTAATACAATTACACGAAAAAAGATTACAGTTAGACAGAATAGCTGAAAGACCACTTACTTACAACAGAGATATAAATCAACACATTGTAAGCTGCAGAATAGCTATAGAAATAATAAAAGAACAGGACAAACAACTACGAGAAAATTATCAAACAATTAATAAACAGGAAGAAAAGATTACATTCTTAAGGAATTTATCAGCATTAAGAGAATAAATATTAAGGCGAAAAGACGAAGAAATCGATAAAATAAAAGAACAAAAATTAGGAGAAAAAATAAAAAATGAAAATGAGATTAAAGATTTAAAAGAAATCATAAAAGAACAATATAAATACATAGATTTACTAAAATATGGATAAAGGAAAAGAAATACAAACATATTCAAAAGAAGTATATTATCAAATGAATACTTATGAAGGAGGAACAACTCAAACACTAAGTTTTAAACCCGATACATATCAAAAGATTCAAGATGAAAAAGAAGAAGTATCCGTAAAGAAAATATTTAAAACAAAATGGTTTGATGGGAATAAGGAAAACTCTAAGATAACAATACCAGAAGAAATATTCATGGATTTTAATACTCGTACGATTACACCATCAAGAAGATTAATACCAAGAGTAGAAGGATCTAGATTAAGTATAACTAGAGAACCATTAAAGAATAATTTACCAAGAATACAGCCTAAAACGATAGACTTGACAAATGTAGATAGTAACAGATTAAAAATCAAGGTTATAATATTTAAAAATATGATAACAATAGATGGAATAGCAGAAATAAATACTGGAGCGATTAGAAGTTTTATACGCATGAGTAAAATAAATGAGGAAGAATGCGATATAATAATTACCAAGAGTATAAATTTAAAATCGATGATTTAGAATATAAGATCAATATTGGAGTAATAGAATATGACAGTCTGAATGAATTGTTATTAGGAAGTGATTTTTTGACTATGATAAACTATAAGATAAACAATAACGGAATAGAAATAAATGATCAAGGTAAAACCAGATTCATAAACAAAATATGAACGTACAACTAAAAATAATAAAGAAAAAACAAAAACTAAAGACTATAAAGACGGCCTTATCAAGAGAAATATATTCCCAATTAAAATACTTAGAATACAGCGCAAAAGAAATGAAATTAGAAAATGATATAGAACGACTAGAAAAGCAATGTGAAAAGTTTGATAAAATATGGATAGATATGGGTAACGAATGGAAAAAATGAATAAATAATCCTGACTAACGATAAGATAAATCCCAACGATAAGATAGATGAGTTATGAGAAGAAATAATATTAAAAGAAAAAATGAAAAGCGTCCTACTACAAATGGATGAAATAAAGGAAAATCAGGCTAAAATGCAACAAATGATTAGAGATGAATTAACTAACTTATGGAATGTATCTGAAATACCAACGTTTAAATTAATATTAGAAAAACTGAATATGTTATTAGAGGAAAAAAGCAAAGGAAAACAAGTAGAAACTAGTAATGAAGCTAGTACGAGTAAAGATAATACGATAACTAAAGTGAATACTCATAAACCAGAAATAGTATCAATAGATGCTTGGAGAAGAAGTAAAGTACCAGTAATGGTAGACATAAGTAAGATAAAACCCAGATTATCAAAAGATGTAACAGAAACTCTAGACAGACTAGTGATATTGAATAAAGAAGGAAAATTCTAATGGAACCTAGTGCGATCACATTTTTAAGAACTCATGGTAAAGAGATTATAGAAAAAGAAAGACATAAATACGAACCTATGCGATCAAAGTCAGTAAAAGAAGAGACACCAAAAAAGGAAATAATACCCGGAAAAGACGTAGAGAAAACAACCTACGAATACCTAAATTTAAGATTAGATAAACAGGAACAACAAATCAGTGAATTAAAAACAAAAAATTTAAAGTTAAAAACAAATGATAATGTAGAATGGTATGACAAGTATAAAAAATATAAAAGAAAGCATAAGGATACAAAACCCTACTTAAAGAAACAAAGGAAGAATTAAAGATGTTAAACAAGAGTTCTGGAACTCAGAGAAGAAATACAAATCCTAAATGTAACAGCTTAAAAGATTAAAAGGAAAAACAAAAGTACGAAAGATAAGATTAAGTGATGAGACTACCTCAGATAGTAATACAGAGGAAGATAATACAGAACAAACTAATCAAGAATTACAAGTAGTAGAATTCATAGAAGAAGAAAATTCTGAAGATACAGAAATTGTAAAAGAAAATAACCAAATAATAGAAGCTTTGCAAAATATGAAAAGAGTAAACGCGATAATAGAAGATGAACCAGATAGCGATTTAGAAAATGAATACAATGAACAGATAGAAACCGAGATTGAATCAGAAAATATAATTAATGAAGATGCAGATGATTACCCCGAAGAAGAATTAGTAGACCCTAATCTAGAAGTAATAACAAGACGAAGAACTAGATTACCAGATCATATACCCATTGGCCAACAAGCTGAATTTAAAGAATTTGTAGGATCAATGACCCAAGGAGTAAACTATAATGGATACTTTTTAGATTTAGATAATGTTTACGATGAACAAAAAGTAGGAAGAAGAATAACAGATTGGAATCTAGGAATGTATATAGCATTAATGAATAGTACACAAACAGAAAACCTAGATTATATGTATGATCTAATATCTAAAACACTAATTGGAAAAGCAGCATACTGGATAGAATCAATAGCATATCAGCTAAGAGGAGAAGTATTAAGTCATGCAACTGACTGGAAATCAATGTTAATGATATTTGATTTACTATTAAAAAGAGAATTCTTAGGTGAAAAATGGTTAGTAGCTAGAGAAAATGTACTAGCAGAAAGAAAAACAGAGATTATCATGAACCTGAATAACATGAAATGTTGTAGAATAGATAAATTACCAGAATATACGACTAGCTTTAGTAAATTCTTTTATGAAGCTAGATTCTTACCAGAAGAAGGAATAATTTATCAACAACTTTATTATGATCATTTGCCTATACCGTATAACATTGAAATATCAAAAGAATATATCCAACTAGAACCAAAATAAAATACTCTAGGAGAAAGAATAAGAGTACTTAGAGAATATCTAATGAGAAAATGCGAAGAATACAAGTTTACAGCAAAAGATTAAAAAAGATAAGAAAATTGGATTAAGAGAAATATGTGGATTTACTGAAAGAAGATTAATATTTGGATGCGATGATAATAGAAGAGAAAAGAAGTATAGAAAACATAGAAGACACAAAAGATATGAAGAGAAAGATGGAAAGAAACACAGATATAAAAGACATAAGAAATATAAGTAAAAGCCTTATTATAAATCCTACAAGAATAAGAGATTTAGGAGATATAGGAATAATCCGGATACAAGGAATAAATTTAGATACAAAAGAAAGTTTAGAAAAAGAAGAAATGTAAACCCAATAGAAGCAGATAAAACTAAAGAAGAAAAAGTTAAAGAATGTAAATGCTGGAATTGTAACGAAAAGGGACACTATGCTAATAAGTGCCCAAAGTTAAAGAAAAAAGGAGTAAATATATAAATACGGAACAATTTATAATGAGCTTACAACAGATTAAAGAAAATAATAATAAATGGTATGATTACGAAGACTTTTATGTTAGCGAAACAGAAGAAGAATCAGAAGCAGAAAGAGTAAGTTATATTAACCAACAATCAGATAGTGAAGATAGTTCTGAATAAAATGAATACATTGGAAAGAGAGAAAAAAAAGAATACTAATAGAAGAAAGGAATTATTGGATACAGTACGAGGAGTACACTCGACATAAACTGATTATGACTTCAGCAGTTAATGAAACAGGAAGTATGTATTACAATGATCGATATAACAAGATTACCAAGAGGCTTGGAAAGATAAGAGAAGAAATAAACAAGATACATTGGAAACAAAGAGAGATAGCAAGACTAATAGAAGAAGCTATAAGAAATCAGACTGATCGATTAGAAATTGAAGAATACGAACAAGATGTAGAACTCAATAGAAGATTGAATGAACTTGACTAAATGGTAGCAATTAATATAGAAGCCCATATAGAATATAAACCGAATAAAATGATAAAGAAAAAAATATTCATTGATAGTGGAGCAGATATATGCTTAGCTAGAAAAGATGTATTAGAATCACATAGATGGAAAAGATCTAGAATACATAGAGCTAAGGTATCAGGATTTAATGAACAATCAAAAGAATTAGATATAATAGCAGAAAATATGAGAATAATACTAGGAAAAACTATTTTCAGAATACCAATAGTATATCAACTAGACAATATGAAACAACAGGTTTTATTAGGAAATAACTTCCTAGATTACTTCAAAACACAAGTTATAAATAAGAATACTTTTAGCTTACAATCACCATGTAATAAATGGATAATATTAAAAAGAATACTACCAGTGAATACATTAAGATTATGTACAATAAAAACAGACAGAAGTAATAACTTAGAACTATTAAAAGAAAAATACCTTAATAGATTGAAGACTAACTTTGGAGAAAATCCTATGCAACTATGGGAAAAAGAGAGAATATACGGAGAAATAAAATTGACAGATCCAAGTGATTTAGTCAGAACAAAACCAATAAGATATAGCCCAACGGATCAAAAGGAATTTGAGATCCAGATTAAAGAATTGCTAGAAATGAAGGTGATAAGGGAAAGTAAAAGCCCACATAGTAGCCCAGCATTTTTAGTAAGAAAGCATAACGAAATAAAATGAGGAAAGGCTAGAATGGTAATTGATTATAGAGAATTGAATAAAAAGACTATTTTTGATGGATACTTTTTACCCTATAAAAGAAACCTTATTAACAGATTAAGAAACAAAAAATGGTTTAGTAAATTCGATTGTAAAAGCGGATTTTGGCAGATTAAATTGACTAATGAATCTAGAGCTTTAACAACATTCAGTGCCCCTCAAGGACACTGTGAATGGAATGTATTACCTATGGGATTAAAAAATGCACCACAGATATTTCAGAGAAGAATGAACCAGGTATTTAGAAAACTGGCAGATTTCTGTATAATATATGTGGATGATATACTGATTTACAACAATGATTTAAAAGATCATATAAAATATATAGAACAATTCATTGAAACAATAAACCAACATGGAATATTACTTTCTGAAAAGAAATCAGAAATATTCAAGAATAGTATTGAATTTTTAGGATACATTGTGGATAACGAAGGAATACAGTTACAAGAACATGTTGTAACAAAGATTAAAAACTTTAAAGAAAAATTAGAGAATAAAAGAGAAGTACAGCAGTTCTTAGGAGTCATAAATTATGCCTCAGATCATATAAAAGATTTACCATATCTAAGAAAACCATTACAAGATTTGATTAAAAAAGATGTAACCTTTGAATGGAAAGAAGAGCATACCAAGGCGATAAACCAGATTAAAGAAAAGGTAAAATCATTACCAAAACACAGAGTACCAACAGATCAAGACCAATTAGAACTCTTTACAGATGCTAGTGACATAGGATGGGGAGCAGTCCTAATAGCATATGATAAAGAAGATATTGATAAAGAAAAGAGATTAATTTGTGGATATGGAGGTGGAACGTGGAAGCCTAACGAGAAAAACTACCATATCAACGAAAAAGAATTATTGGCAGTAAAATTTGGAATAAAAAGATTTCACTACCATTTACTACCAGTAAAATTCATTGTTAGAACTGATAACACTCAGGTAAAGGCGTTTATAACAAACCGAAATGATCCTTTACCAGAATTGAATAAAAGAAGAAAATGGCAATCGTTCTTTTGTTGTTATGATTTTATTGTTAAAAATATATCTGGAACTAAGAATGTTTTAGCTGATTTTCTTAGTAGATATAACAATGTCGATTAACAGCAAAAAGAAAGAGTGACCAAGAATAATGATAAGGATTATCTGATTAAACCATGATATCTTATGCAGCAGCAAAGACTGAGGAAATATCCCAAGAATAATTGATTAATATTTACAATTAACCGTGATATTTTATGCAGCAACAAGCTAAGAAACTAGCAGCAGACGAAGGATCAGTATGAAAACTCATCCATCGTTCATCAAAATTAGAGAATTGAATAGAGACAGGTTGCAATATGTCATTGAGAGGAATATCCTTTACAAAGAGCTAAGTTTAGCTTGGAAAGAATTACTCTATTACGACGAAATGAAACCTTCTGAGTTACTAAGTGATCAAGGCAAAATAATAGTCAGACAAGTAATAGTGAACAAAATGGTTAGTATATACAGAACTATCGACTACATTCGATATCTAATAAATGGAAAGGAAACTAGTATACGAGTGGTTGATTGGTTACTTGAATACTACCCATCACATTATTAGATGATTAAAAAACTAGAATATACTACATCCTGATCCTTTTGAGTAAGGAGGGAAAACTGATTACTTTTGCAGGTACAATGTAGAGACCTACGAAGAAGGTCTTACGGCCTAAAAGGATTATGGATTAACAGCCCAAAAGATTATTAAAGGTATTATGTAGATTCATCTACCTAAAACCTAAAAGAGGCTTATGGCCCAATGTAGTGTTTTATACTACAGAAAGCCCAAAAGAATATCAGTCAGGGAATGTAGTTTACTGCATAACCCATAAAAGAGGTCCTACGGACCCAAAAAGATTATGGCCTTATGGCCCAAAACCGATTAAGCGCCTCACGGCCCAAAAGATTACCTAAAAGAGATCCCATGGATCCAACAGATTAATTACTGGTAACCCAGAAAAGAGGTCATTCGACCCAAAAGAATATGGTTTAACATAGTTTAGACTATGTAAAAGCCCAAACAAAGGAGGCCTTAGTGCCCAACATGACTATGGCCTTGCGGCCCAAAAATGATTAAAATTGAAATATCCCCAATAGATATTTCCAGAAGAAAATTATCAACCGGACAGCTGGAAAGTGTGAAACAGGACAGCAGCCCGACAAGAAAATGACATTTCTCACGAAAGTCATGCCAGATTATGACAGCTGAACAAATCGTCGGATAAAGCCAAAGGCAGAATGGACAGCTGACAGATTAGCCGAATATTGATGAAACAGCTTTACGGAAAGTAGCAGACATGCACTATTGCCTTTACGACTTTTTGGAAAGCAAAAGACTACACGACAAAACAACTTTACGAAAAGGAGTAGACAAGGTACTGTAGACACTGTAGCCTTTATGACTTTTGTAAAAGTAGTTTGTCTGATTACTGTTTACTTTAACACTTTTGAAAAGTAACACTGTTTATTTTTAAAAAGTTAGGAATAGTGAATAGCCGAGGTTATCTATATAAGGAGCCTCTTGTCAAGACGAATATTCATTCGAAAAATTTCACATTCGAAAAATTCTGAAATACAACTTACAATTCATAACAACTCTCTCAATGTTTAGCTAAAAGCACCCTTTAGTCTATAATCCAATATCAAATCCATAATCAAGTATCAACAAAGAACAAGATAAGATTAATCGAATATCAACGAAGAATATCATAAAAACAAGAGTAGATTGCTTTGAAGACTTATGATTAGAACCATATGAGTAAGAACACAACATCTTTCGGAAATTATCGAGATATCCGTGACTCAGCACCAAAGCCATTGATCGCTGGTCGAGTGACGCTAGGAGGCAAGATAGGCTGTTGACTGCCAGTGACTGAGAATCCAATAGGTATGTTCAGACTATGTGTTTTTAATTATGATTCTGATAAGCATATTACTCTACTGTTATGATGTTTTAATGTTGATAAACGATTATTGTTATAATGTTTGAATATTGGTAGATGATTATCTGGATATTTGGTCCAGATAATCATCTACCAATATCCAAACATTATAACAATAATCGTTTATCAACATTAAAACATCATAACAGTAGAGTAATATGCTTATCAGAATCATAATTAGAAACACATAGTCTGAACACATACCTTTATTCAGATTCTCAGATCACCTGAGTAGCTCAACCCACCTATGGCGCTGCCTCCCTAACGTCTCCTGACTTCGCGGGATCAATGACCTGGGTACCTGGGAGTCCTCACGGATATCCTCTGATAATTGTCTGAAAGATGTTGTGTTCTTACTCATATGGTTCTAATCATAAGTCTTCAAAGCAATCTACTCTTGTTTTTATGATATTCTTCGTTGATATTCGATTAATCTTATCTTGTTCTTTGTTGATATTTGATTATGGATTTGATATTGGATTACAGACTAAAGGGTGCTTTTAGCTAAACATTGAGAGAGTTGTTATGAATTGTAAGATTGTATTTCAGAATTTTTCCAATGTGAAATTTTTCGAATGTATATTCGTCTTGGCAATAAATTTTTCATTCCTTTTCTCATCATGGTTTTTACCTTTATGTGAGTGTTTTATGTAGGTGAGTTGGCAATAAATTTTACATTCGCCTTTGATATCGTTGGATTTATTTACCTGAAATTTAGTTTATAATTATATTTTCCAGTCAGGCTTTTCTTTTAAACGTTGTAAAATAGTGTCATTGTACGTAACTTGCCATGAAAAATTGAAAGAAAAAAGAAGAAGATAAAACAAAGCCTAAAATCAAGCATGCACTAGTTTGAATATAGTTATAGAAGGGACTATCCACTTTTTAATTAAAAATAATTATTTTATGAAATTTTAAAATTTTATCTGTGAAACGTGATGACTATGTCCTGATATTATACCTATGAAATTTGAAGTTGAAAGTGACTAGTTTTTAATTATATGGGCTGAAAAGTGACTATCTATGAACTTTACCGTTTAAATATGCATTTTTAAAAATTTCTTTTCTTTACCGAAAATTAATAGGCTCTGTTACTAGGACTTTATTTTGTTTTAAAGAATGATTATGCATTTAATAAAAGGCTTGCTCAGGAGTAAAATGTGAAGATAGACTCAATGACATGACAAAAATTAAAAGAAATAATCCATTGATTATTTTCATTAATGAATGAGTATATATACAATTTACAATATCCATACTATGCAAAATCCTATTCCTATTCTATTCCCAAAACTCTATTCTATTTGTACAAGAATTCTACAAATGTGGTAAGTGTACAATGCTAATTAAATACAACAACATTACCTAAAATAGGCCTCCCAAACCATGATATACACGGTTATATGTACCATGTAAATCACGATCCAAATAAGCCAAATATGGTATTTATCAAACCCCACAGTCATAGCGGGCGGTCTTCGTACGCTGAGACTGTCCCTAAAATCTTCAAATAGGACCGATGGAAGACCCTTAGTAAAGATGTTTGCAATTTGATACCGGGAAGGAACATGTAAGACGCGTACTTGTCCCCCGAGCTACCTTTTTGCGAACAAAATGAATATTCATCTCAATATGTTTAGTGCGCTGGTGTTGAACCGGATTCCCAGAAAGATATACGACACTAATATGATAGAGATAAAGCTCTTTAGATGGTTTTTTCTATTGTATAATTATTTTGTGTTCGAGTTCGAGTTAGAAATACATGAGGATTGCCTGTTCTTACTTGTCTGGATTTTGGTTTTCGTATCATGGATCTTGGGTCGCACTTTATGTCATTTCGACTATAATAAATTGAGAAATTCATGGGTACCTAAGATTGATAAACCTTGGACCATTTGCACGTGTATTGTTTTTTTGTATATCTATTCCGAAGAGTTCGTGCAAATAGCAAAATGCGTTGACAACCCATCATTAGATCTGGAATTGCGATTAGGACCACCAGAAATGCCGCTAGAAAGGGGGGAAGCCTCTCTTCCTAGTCAGGAGAAGGAACTCAAAAAGATAATAGAGCGTCTGCCTAAAAATGAGCTAAGGGAGATAATCGGCAAACCCCAACTAAAGCAACCAGTAGAGGCCCTTTCTGCAGAGGAAAGAACTGCTTTATTCAATCTAGCCTCCCGACATTTGGAGAAAAAGAAAGAGATTATCGGTCTTATTTCTTCTATGTATCCAGAGAAGAAATGGGAGGATTCACAACGAATTCGTGAAAATTTCTTTCTAACCACCGGGGATAGAGAATTAGCATTGACTAAATTAACAAAAATTATTGTTGATTTAACCACAAAACCCAAGAAAAACTGCTCTTAGGCCTATGAATTGAACCATCGATTAGAAAATTGGAACTGGAAAGAATGAAAATTGGTACCAGCCAAGCCCCCTCTCCAACCAGTCAAGTGGCTGAACGCCCCTTCGACTCGGCAACAAGAGTCGGTTATGGAATTGCCTTTTAGTCGGCTTTCTCGTTCTTAAGGACTTTCTGGCCGGTAGGCTTTATAGCTGACCGCTTTGGCGATACTAGGATATTACATATATAGTTGCGCTTGCCTTCACTTAGAAACTCTACGCCCCCTATTAGAGTAAGACATGCTCTCGAAACTAGATTCACTCGTTCTTGTCTCCAGCGATTAACTTATTCCAGAGCAGTCTGGTGATTAGCCTATCCTGCACTACTCGAAGCCTTCGTAAACTCATTGTCGGTTTCTATCGTAGTGGAGGTTGCTGTGAGGAGATCCTTGTGCCAGTGAAAATTGCTTCCAATGATCGGGAAATCAAAAATACAAAATGGCTATATTTCCAACACTCCGAATAAGCGGAAGGATCTATGTCCATCGCCAACTTCATTTCAATCCACATCGGAAAATTGTGGCTTTCTCTACTGGGAGTCATCAAAGGAGGAATGTGCATACGCTGGTTCGATAAGCCAAGGAAAAACAACCACCGCTTGGTTTTGCCACTCAAGCGACCCGCCTGCTAAAGAAGATCGATGCAAAGATTAGATTTCACCACCTCTATCTACCCAACTAGTACTATTTGATCTAAAAAATATCCAACCTGGAAACTTTCTCTCCCCCAGAAAACCCTCTATCCCCAAGCCCCTTTACTAGGTTGGGTAAGCTTTGATGCCCTACTCCCAAGAAGTTGTTGGACGGGATCGTGGAACTATGGCTCGAGAAGTAAGAAGTTGATCCTTGTTTGGTCATAAGGATAATAGTTCTTCTTAGGTCAGGGGCGGCCGGACCGGGGGTTACCCGCGATTGGTAATGGCACAACCATAAGAGGAGTAGGGGAGACGAGGGGTGCTAACCCGGCCACCCAACCTAGCAGGTCAGGGGCAGGCCGACCATAGGTTCGAATCTGCGGATGAAATGTATGCTTAAAGGCAATCCGAGTTCACAGGTGTCGTTGTTTATCTCCTTTTTTATGTTGATTGATTATCACAATATACCAAGGTAGATTTTTGAATGGAAAAGTGAAGCTCCAAGAGAAGATTATGTAACCAACATGATTCAGAAACCACATTGGCTACCCCTCGATACTCGGTCTCTACATTGGAGCATGATAAGGTAGCTTGTTGTTTGGCAGACCACGAGACCAAGTTATCACCAAGAAATATGCAATAACCAGATGTAGAGCGTCGGGTATTTGGACAACCACTCCAATCAACATCGGTATATGAGAAAGGTGTAGAGGTCGATGATGGATATAGATGCAAGCCATAGTCAAGTATCCCTTGGATGAATCTGATAACGCGTTTGAGCGCATTCATGTGCTCCACCATAGGATCATGCATAAACAAACACACATGCTGTACGGCATACGTAATATCCGATCTCGTGAAAGTAAGTTACTGAAGAGCTCCAGCAAGACTGCGATAGTGAGTGGCATCCTCGTAAGGTAAGCCAGCTGCAGCACCCAGCTTGGGCTTAATATCAACTAGAGTGGAAGTAGACTTACACGAGGACATACCAACCTTTCAATTATCTCAGCGGCATACTTTCATTGTGATAAGAATAACCACATAGCTTCTCTCTAACTTTCTCACTCTAAAATCGTCCAAGACTATAACAAAGTTACAAGAGTGCATCTCTTGGCTTGAATTTATTCAAGTGCTTTGTTAGTGTCACTAGATTAAACGTGGGAAATCATTCACAAGGGAATTGCTTCGGCCGAAACACATTTATGAAGATTGATGGAAGAACCGAAGAACATGGAAGCTCTCGGATTTTATAAACTTGTATAAGTGAAGCGTGAGTTGAGCATTAATTCACCTACACTTACTCTCCTTCTAACATTTATGAGAAGCAAGCTACTTTGAGAAACATTTAAGAAGTTGAAGACTTTGCATTTATTGAAGGTTCACTATCCGGCTAAGACCTTATATATACCTCATCCCTCTTCACTTCTCTTTTGTTATTTCCGTCGGTTCCTTGAACTGCAAAGACCCTCTCACCCCCCTTTGGGGGCTGGGACTTACTCTTAAGGGTCTTACTCCCAAGACCATCATTTTGCTAAGTTCGAAAGTCTTCCGAACAACACTACAATCATACGAAGACCGCGGAATTGTCGAGCTAAGTGCACTATTCTTCTACGCTTCTCCAGGTGATATCCTTCATTTCTTACACTATTTTCATCCTTGTTAAGTGACGGTATCGCCTGTTTTGCTGTATTAGTTACTAGTTCACCCGTTTCCATTTGTTTATCTTTATTGCCTTCCTTCGGAATTTTGATTGTCTTGCTGTTTGGGAACACTTTCGAGTTTCGTTTGAACCCCTAGCTTTTGGTCTCTTCTGATTATACTGGCCTTAGGTTCATAGTCTCATTTAATGCTTAGGACTCCCGCCCTCACTTGGCCTAACCTCCCGTTTTAGTTCTTATCCTTAGATTAGTCGTACTCGGGAAGTTTGCGTTTGATTTGAGTTTCGGAAGTTCTTGCATTCTTGTTGTGGGTGTGCTCTATAATTCCAGTGCTTGATAAGATTTTCTTAGTTATTATGCATGGAATACTCACTGTTAGTCTCCGCGTTGTAATTGCTATTCTTTTGCATTTAGACTACTCTAAGTTGTGTGCATTGCATTCGGTGTTCTTCTAGTTCTTGGTGTTCTTGGTGTTCTTGTGAAATTCATCTGTTTATTGAAGATTGTTATTATCTTTAAGTGTTAGATCCATTCTGCTTTAGTTTGACTTCACTTTCGTGTTTCCCTATACGATTTTGAATTAAAGTTGCTCTTGACCGGTTGATGGTTACGTTTTGCCTTTTTCGTGTATGCAATAGCTAGTAGGTAAGGTTGCTCTTAATCACACTTCCTCTTTTAGCTAAGGCTCAACCCCCCTTGTTGACTTCTCGGCCAGCGTGTGTACGCATTACCTCATTTGTGCAAACACACGCTGCACCGAGGAAAGAAAACCTGCCCCTTTGCCATTTTTGGCATTGCGGACTGTCCGAGACTGCGCCTTCGTTTTACCTTGCGGGTAATAGTTGGCCCCTTGGCTCTCTTGGCTTTGTGTACTGCTCGAGGTCTGCTTGGCCAGCTTATGTGTGCCCCCTACCCCTTTTGTGCTAACAATTGGTGAGCTTGGGAAGGCAAAGCTGCCCCTTTGCCATTTTTGCCTTTTGGTCTGTCCGAGGCTCCTTGGCTAGCGTGAGTGTGCCTTACCCCTTTTTGTGCCAACACTTGCAGCTCTAGGGAAGTCAACCTACCTCTTTTTTTCCATTTTAGGCTTCTTGGTTTGCCCGATACTTTACCCGTGATAAACTTGCGTCTATGTGGTGTAGAGTGTTATACGGTAGTTTAAGTGTAGAGTATTATGGGGATGATTAAGTGTATGGATTAGTTGGCTTAATTATTTTGATCTCCTTGGCTTGGCCGAAGCTTCTTCGTTTTGTAGGTACGCAAAGGAGAATCTTGGGACAAGTTGTGCTAATTTAAAGAACTTTGCATTTCCGTCTTTACGATACAAGGTGTAATTTGAAACCCGGGTTTGTCCGGATATCTTAGTTTGTATAATACTTTTGTCTCTAGAATAGTTAAGAGTAGAGGGTCGTTGAACAAGGACGGCTATACGCAAGCAATAGCCCAGGGTCCTTAGAGTGTTCACGGGGCAACCCGTTCGAACCAAAGAGGCACGCACCAACGGGTAACCCTTAATCCTGAATTGATTAAGTACGCTTTCCTTACTTATCTTACTACCTATATCTACTAGGCAAGCCTTAGGATTTCGGTAGGCAAATATAATTAGGATTGCGTTTTGGTTCCTGCAATTTGGTCAATACTAGATTAGCATAAACGCAAATGTATAACTAAAACAAGCTCTGTATTTGACACCGGGCATGTCTGGTCTTCAGTCCCTTCCCCTAGTTTGGTGCTTACTCATATACCTAGTTATTATTGTATAATTAGCACAAGCCTTGTAATTTGACACCGGGCTTGTCCGGTTTTATATATTGTGAATTTTTCATTATCTAGTATAATTGTATAAGTTCGCACAATTTGTATTCAACCGGGCCTGTCCGGATTCAGTTTCAACCTTATTATACTCTGTAACTAGGTCATGGGTAAAAGGAAGAAGAAAAAAGAGGTTTTTAAGTCGCTAAACATACGTATGGGCCAGGCATCTATTGGGATCGGAATTAACGACCCCGTTGTCTTCCCTCCAATTGCCCCCGGACCAACTACACAAGGGCCCGCGGGCAATGGTTTTCAAGCGGGGGGAGACATAGCGGGGAAAAAGAATTCATCCACCAAGGAGGGAGACTCGGACTTAACTCCCTCCTCAGTCACGCTTGGCTCAGAAGATACTGACTCGGCCTCAAGCAGTGCTAATTGTGATGCGGTCAAAGTAGAAGATACGATAAAGGAAAACAAGGTTGATGGTGTGAGCCAAAACAAGAAGGCCTACGCATCAGTGGTTAAAGGTAATAGAAACGTTTCCAATGGGAAGCGCCTTCATTTCGTAAAGGAAAGTTGTCAGGATGGACCGGTGGAACTAGCTAGAGCGGATATCGATGACCTCACTGAAACATGGGGTTACCTATTAATTGGCTACTTTGCAGGGGCTTTCCCGGGAAACATAGCTCTTATAAAGCTATGTAGATCGTGGGGAGTCACATACAGGTTTACCGTCCATGCCTCGAGTTGGATTGTATTTAAATTCAACAATGAGGAAGACAAGGAAAAGGTTATGGCCAATGGGCCACATTTTGTTTACAGTACTCCCTTACTGTTGAAGGACATCCCACACTGTTTCACTTTTAACAGGCAGGAGATATGTACAGTACCTATTTGGGTACGACTACCGTCCCTACCACTGGAACTCTGGAATGAAACGGCTTTAAGTCGTATCCTTTCGCGAATTGGGAGGCCCATCGGGACTGATAAGCTCACCAACGACAAAGGCCAAACTTCCTATGCTCGTGCACTGGTGGAGGTTGACCTCTCAAAGGAGGTAGTCCATTCTGTTGAACTAAAGCTTTGGGACGATACCCACATAGACCAGAAACTTGTGTATGAGAAGAGGCCAGGTTATTGTAATGAGTGCAAACAAATCGGGCACTACACGGATGGGTGCGAACAGCACAAGGCCGAGATTAAGAGACGCATGCAGGGGAAAGGTGTGGTCCACACACCCAAAGCCGCGGCAAAAGGGGTGCACACCTACCTCGACAAAGATCCAAAGGCTCACGGTCAAGATAATGCCACTACTTCGGCCGAGAGGAAGAAAATTGCTAAAATTGGTGGCCAGCCTTCGGGGGTACAAACCGAGGCTGGCAAAGGTTGGAAGGAAATTCAGGAAAAGGTGGGGCAACACGTGGGTAAGGCCCAGGCTGTTGTCTCGACTAAATTAGGAGAGGAACCGCCTATGGGTGTGGAATTCGGTGGCCAGCCTTCCGGGGCACAAACCGGGGCTGGCAAAGGTAGGACCTCGGGAGTGATTACGGACGGCCAGCCCTCTGGGGTGCAAACCGGGGCTGGCAAGGGTCGGAAGAAAGAGGGGAAACGCGAGGGAAAGGCCCTGGCTGATGTCTTAACTAGTGAAGGTGAGGAGGCAACCACAGGGGTGGAGCCTGGAGGCCAGCCTACTGGGGTACACACCGAGGCTGGCAAATGTAGGATTTCGGGAAAGGTCATGGATGACCAGCCTTCGGGGTCCCAAACCGAGGCTGGTACAGGAGGGATCAATGAAGACACGGCTAAGGGGCAGATTTTTGCCCCTCAAACCGTAAGATCTAGCAGCACGGCAGTTAAGCACCCGTCCATATTCAGTAAGCTTGTGGCCATGCAGGACAATATTATGGCGCAATGCGAGATTGACCGTAAGGCCAAAACTTCAATAGAAATCGCTATGGCACAAAGCGGGAGGATAGAGGGGAGCACAACTGGAGGCCAGCCTTCGGGTTCACAGACCGAGGCTGGTAAAGGTCGGACTGAATTGGTAGCCCAACCTGTCGACCCTTCGGTCAAGGTTGGGAAGGGTGGGAACTATGACCAGGGGGAAAAATGTACTAAGGCGGACGATGGTTTCACGGAGGTGAAGAAGAAGGGGAAACCGAAAGGTAACCCCGGGAGCCAAGGCCTATCCTTCCCCCTAAGCAGAATGACGACCCTACCTTCCAAAAAGAAGGGTCTAGGCAGCGATCCCCAGTCCACCGCTAATGCTGAAGATAGCACGAAGGGAGCCCTCCCCCTTCCGTTATCTAGATGATTATCGCTTCTTGGAACATAAGGGGGCTGCACAAGTCCTCAAAGTAGAAGGAGATCAGCTCCATTATGCATAAGGAAAACATTGATGTTTTTGGAATTTTGGAATCAAAACTAAACCACACATCTCTCTAACGTTTCTGGGCTACCAAATTCAGGAATTGGAATGTGTTGGACAACTTTGGGCATCACCCGGCAGGAAGAATATTCATCCTCTATAATCCTGCTAAGGTCAATCTCCATGTTCAGGATATCAACCCGCAAGCTATTCACTACAACATTACTTGTTTGGTCTCTTCAAGGATGTTCTATGCCACATTCGTCTACGGGTTCCACTCTACGGTAGCTCGAAGGGGTCTGTGGGACAATCTAAGAGACTACGGGTCCTCTATCTCACAGCCGTGGATCGTCCTTGGTGATTTTAACACGGTGATGAGGGAAGAGGAGAGATATAACATGGCTCCTATTAGCAATTATGAGACGAAGGATATTGTTGATTGCTGTCGCGACTTGAGTCTCACTGATATGAACTCTACTGGCTGTGAGTTCACATTTAGCCGGGACAACAAATTTAGCAAGCTGGATAGAGCCCTCACTAATGGGATTTGGATGCAAGCAGGATGGTACGGCAATGCACATTTCCGTCGGTCCGGGACTTTCTCGGACCATACGCCGTGCATTGTCTCTATACTGGATCCCCCGAGGCCGAAGAATAAGCCGTTTAAATTTTTGAATATGTGGACTACGCATGAGAAGTTCGGAAATATTATAGCGGATGTTTGGGGAAGTGACATTCCTGGCACTGCCCAATTCACTTTATGTCGTCGTCTACATAGCCTCAAAAGGCCCTTGAGGAACCTAAATGCTATGGATTTCTCCCATATCACCATGCGGGTCAAGAGAGCTAAAGAGGAGCTGGATACAGCGCAGAAGGAGGCTTCTGATAACCCGCACTTGGATCATCTACATGTGCGGGTTACGGAGCTCAGGCACAGCTCAAACGCCCTTATAGAAGCAGAAATGAGTTACCTTCGTCAGCTTGCCAAATGTGAGCATCTTAAACTTAGTGACAGGTGCACCAAGTTCTTTCATGCCATGGTCAAGAGCAATGCAAAGAGGAACTTTATTGCTGCAACGGAAAAGAGGGATGGCTCACTCACGACCTCTATTGACCAAGTCGCTGAGGAATTCATTCACCATTATAAAGGACTACTTGGCACTCGGGAAGTTTGTGAGCCTATCGACGTTGAGGTCATTGCTTCGGGCAAGTGCCTCTCTGCAGAGCAAGGTGAGGACCTTATTCATAATATCACTGACGCAGAAATCAAAGGGGTGATATTCGGTATCGGAGAAGACAAAGCTCCAGGTCCTGATGGCTTCACCTCGGGTTTCTTCAAGAAGGCCTGGAATATCGTGGGTAAGGATTTTTGTGATGCGGTGAAGGAATTCTTTCTATCTGGCAAGATTCTAAAGCAGGTCAACCATACCACCATAGCCCTTGTCCCGAAATCCCCTCACTGCCCAACAGTGGGAGACTACAGGCCTATTTCATGCTGCAATATTATGTACAAGGTTATCACCAAGATTATCGCTTCTAGATTGGAAACGGTGCTCCCGGATATCATTGACCCGGCCCAATCAGCGTTTGTTCAAGGGAGGAGTATGCCCGACAACATACACCTCGCTCAGGAGCTTCTCAGGAGTTACAACCACAAGAGAATCTCAAGCAGATGTATGCTAAAAGTGGATCTCCGGAAGGCGTTTCATTCGGTGAATTGGGAATTTCTCACGGCTATCTTGATTAGTTTGAAATTCCCGGAGAAGCTGGTAGCCTGGATCATGGAGTGTGTTTCCACGGCCTCCTACTCTATCTCTATTAATGGGAGCTTATACGGACATTTCAAGGGCCGTAAGGGTTTAAGGCAGGGAGATCCTCTCTCCCCTACCCTATTTGTTATTTGTCTGGAGTACCTTTCGCGTTTGATTAAAAAGAACACTAGGCGGGAGACCTTTAACTTCCACCCGAAATGTGGGAATCTGAGGATCACGCACCTGGCCTTTGCGGATGATCTCCTTCTCATGTCAAGAGGAGACGCCAGCTCTGTCCATATACTAGTGAAATGTTTGAAAGACTTCCAGAATTGCTCGGGCCTTAACTCCAATGCTCTTAAATCTAGCATCTACATGGCGGGTGTTGAGGATCACACCACTGAAGACATCAGACGGATCACCAATTTTGAAACAGGGGCCATGCCTTTCCGGTACCTTGGTATCCCTCTTGCGGCGAAAAAGATGAAATTGGTGCATTATGACCCGTTTTTGAGCAAAATTTCAGGATACACTTCGGCTTGGATGGGTACTACACTTTCCTATGCAGGAAGACTCGAACTTATCAAATCGGTCCTGCAAGGGGTCGAGTGCTTTTGGCTCTCTATTCTTCCCGTCCCGGGCATGGTTTGCGAGAAGGTAATAGGACTCTGCCGGACCTTCCTCTGGCGCTCCAAGCACCCTCTTGTGGCTTGGAAAGACTGTGCTAAACCCAAAGCCGAAGGAGGACTTGGTATTAGAGACCTCAAGTCTTGGAATCTTTCTCTTCTCTCCACGTGTTTATGGAACATCCATCAGAAGAAAGATTCACTCTGGATCAGGTGGATCAACCACAAATACCTGAGTAGCACAGACAATATTTGGACTTGGAAGGCTAAGAAAGAGGACTCTCCCTTGATCAAGAGGCTACTGGACATCCGTGACATCATCCTCTCTAGGGAAGGTTCACATGAGCTTGCTTTTGCGGCTATATCAAACTGGCATGCGGACAACTCTAGTGGCACGGTTGGTGCCTATGAATATTTCAGGCCGAAAGGCCATCCGGTACTATGGGCAAAGGACGATTGGAATACTTGTATTATCCCCAAGCAGTCTTTCATCCTATGGCTATGTGCTAGGAAGAGGCTCCGCACTAAGGATAGAATGCACTACATGGACATTGACAGGCTTTGCTCACTTTGTGGGCATACCGAGGAATCACTTGCACATCTTTTCTTTACTTGCCCGGTGAGTAGATACATTTGGTCGAGTATAAGGAGTTGGCTCGGGATCACTAGGGCCATGACTACCATTGACAGTGCATTAAAATACATCAAGAAGGAGGGGCGTGGTACTGGGTGGCAGGCTAAGGCCAAGCGCGTAGCGCTTGCCACCTCGGTTTATCACATTTGGAATGAACGGAATAAGATTACGTTCGATGGGTCTAGACTTGATAGAGAGGCTCTCCTTTTCAAAATCAAGACTAGTATCTACAAAATCTTATTTGCTATTTTCCCGTCATTCTTGGACAATTTTGTATCTTTAGCTGGTGGCTAGCTACCACTGGCTAGGTTTAAAACCTCTAGACTACCCGGATTGTGGGACTAGCTAGAGTCTCCCGACCACCCAGGGTGTGGGATCGGCGGGAGTATGCTATGCTTTGTATCCCGTGATGGCCCGGATTGTGGGTTGCACGGGAATACCAGAGACTTGTCTAGGTACCGTGACGGTATCACCCAGCAGCTTACGTGACGAGGGTGGGGTTTTACCCATGACCGAATAGGTACTCTTCCCTTGACCGTGGGTTTATCCCGATAGGGTTTACCACGGCAAGGGTTTAAGGAGGCCCACGGCTGCAACCCTATGCCTGGCATATGGGACTGTCATCGGATTTAGGGCTGGGGTCGTTACCCCTTCATATCTTATCACTTTTGGTGCTCTTGACTACCCAGTATGTGGGACTAGCTGGAGCTTATACTGTTGACGAGCCGAATCTAGAGTTGATCTGCCTAGCAGGGACGCCCTAGATTCACATCGTCACTAGGATTGTGGGTACGCTCACAAACATTGTACACTTGATATTTTTATACACATTTACCTTTCATCTAAAAAAAAAAAGAATAACCACATGCATGACGAGTGACAGCAATACCCAAAAAGTAACTCAAGGGCTCCAAGTATTTCATAGCAAACTCAGAACTGAGCATTGTCAAAATAGACTTGTGTAACGGATCAGAAGAAGAAGTCAAGATAATATCATCCACATATAATAGAATATATGCCAGGGACATACCACGATGATATATGAACATTGAATTATCAGACCTGCTGTGAGAAAACCCAATAGACGAAACATAGTCTACAAATCTCTTATACCAAGCTCGCGGGCCTGCTTAAGCCCATATAAGAACTTCTTCAATAAATAGACATGATGAGGATATATGGGGTCTCGAAAACCCAAGGGATGATGCGTGTAAACGGTCTCCTTAAGATCACCATGTAAGAAAGCATTCTTCACATCTAATTGATGAATGGGCCATGCCTTCGAAAGAGCCATACTGAGAACAGTGCGAATGGTAGCTGGTTTGACCACCGGACTGAATATCTCACCACAATCTACTCCAACCTGCTGAATCTTACCATCACCTACAAGACGAGTCTTATGTCTCGCAAAAGAACCATCAGAATTATCTTTATGAGTGAAAATTTATAAAGATAAGACATGGGCACCAACTCCCACGTCTTATTTTCAATAAGAGCATCATATTCGTCGTTCATAGCCAATTTCCAATTCGGGTCATTTAACGCAGACACTGGGTTACAACAGGGTAGGGGGATTTAAGAACATTAGAATTTAGATTAAAATGTCTTTTTGATTTAAAAATACCCTGTTGACTACGAGTGACCGATCTATGACTCGGGGGAGAATTGGGTGGATTTTAGGAAAAATTTGGATAGGTGACGGACTGGCCAGCAGACAGTGGGCCTGCTGGCCCAACACGGGAAGCTGGATCGATACTGGAAACTGAAGCAGGGGCAGAACTGGGCTGGATATTCGGCCTAGTTGCTGGACCCGAGACAGGAGGGACTGGCCCACTGGACAGAGTGGACGGAATAGTAGATCCAGCTGGCAGAATCTGGGTGCGGGACAAATCCGATAAATGGTGGATAATATATGGGGAGACCTCGTCATCTAAAATATTATGCGAACTAGGCCCGGGACTACTCACTTTAGCAAACGGAAATTGGTTTTCATAAAAAATAACATGGCGACTAATTATGATTTTATTAGATGATAAATCAAAATATTTGTAACCACGATGATTAGATGGATAACCCAAAAACACACAAGGGGTAGAACGGGCTTGAAGTTCGTTAATTGTAGTTGACGAAAATAGCGGATAACATAAGCACCCAAAGACTCTAACATGTGAATACGAAGGATTCATATTATAAAGGATTTTAAGAGAGGATGAATATATCAATCCTTTGGTAGGAAGTTTGTTAAGAAGATATGTAGCCATTTGTAGAGCATGATGCCAAAAGGAAGGGGGTACGGAAGCATGGACCAATAAAGTTCGGACAATATTGTTTATGGTACGGATTTTTTGTTCGGCTTTCCCATTTTGTGAAGACGTATGAGGACAAGAAAAATGAAAAACTATGACATTATTTGCACAAAATTCCCGAAACAACCCATTATCATATTCTTTGTCATTATCACACTGAATGCTTTTTATTTCTTGTTCGGATTGAGTACGGATGAATGCTCGAAATTTTAAGAAGATGGAAAAAACTTGAGATTTTTTCGCTAACGGAATGGTCCATAAAAAATTTAAAATAATCATCCAAAAAGAGAACATAATAATGATGGCCCACAAAACTTAAAACGGGAGATGTCCATAAATCGCTATGAATAATATCGAATGACATTAAAGTGCGAGAAGTAGAGGCTACAAATGGTAATCTAATATATTTTCCTAAATAATAGGAATGACAAATCGAAGTACGAGGTGTACCCTTACAAGAATAAAATTATTTTTATGTAACGAAGAAATAATGGACGATCCAGGGTGACCCAAACGTGCATGTTACAAGGAAGGAGCTATAGAAGCAAGAGTAGATGGCAAGGCTTGACTCGAGAGACTGGAAGCGGGCGTGATAGGATAAAGATCTCTCCTACTATTACATCTCATGAGAGGTATCCCTGTCTTGAAATCCTTCACAGAAAACCCAAAAGGATCAAAATTAACAGAAATCCAATTATCAGTGGTGAATTTACGGATATATACTAAATTTTTAATTAAGTTAGGGGCATGAAGGGCATTTTTCAAGACAAACGGTAGATGGGGGGGGGAGACAAAGTTGTATGACTGTAACCACGACTTGGAATTGAGTTGCCATTACTAACAACTATGCCACGATTTTTGCTCAAATTAGAATAAGACAAGAGAGTACCTTGGTCAGACGTCATGTGAGAAGTGGCGCCGTTGTCCATGTACCAAGTCGGGTCTGGAGGATGTAATCCAAGTGTATACATTGCGGCCTCAATATCTGTCGGAGATGGTATGGGGCCCACTGCCTGGAATGCCTGCGGAGGTCGAGGCCCAAGCACACCAGCCCAGAAAATTGGCTGCCGCCTGAAGCTGGACCCGAGAAACTAGACCTGGCCTGTTGCTGGAATTAGGCCAAGTTACTCGGGTAAGGGCTGCCAGAAAAATACCCACTGTTGGAACACGACCCACTGCCCCAGTTCAACTGCCATGGGGCCCACTGTTGAGACCAACTGGGTTGTTGGCCACTGCCCCGAGGTCCACCACCGGTGCCACCATTATTCCGGCCACCGCCATTGTTGCCGCCGCGATTCTTGCCATTATTTTTATGGTTTTGACCCTTCTTGCCGCCACCATTGTTACGGTTTTGGCCCAAATTTTCAACAAAACCGTGACAGTTATCGGATAAGGTCATCATCGCCACGGAACTTGCGCAGTAGCCGCCTTTTTTGTCAAGCCAGCTTATTCCAAAGTGAGCATCGAACGAGCTTGATAAAAGGGGGAAGTGGATTACTTTGTCGGAGTAGAGTCCCAACTCCATTATAGGCCTCAGATAGACCTGCAACCATTTGTAGGACAAGACGATTATTGGTAACAGGTGCCCCAACGTTACGGAGTTGGTCCGCCAACTCCTTGAGACGTTTACAATATGCTGAAACATTCGGGAAATTTTCCATGCTGACTTGGGAAAATTTCTGCTCAAGGGTGACAACGCGGGAATGTTGGTTATCCTGGAATATATCACGCAATCTATTTCATGCTGCCATAGCTGTAGTATCCGGCTCAATAATCATCTGTAAAAGATCAGTAGAAATAGTGGAATAAATCCACTGAAGGACGGTAGCATCAAGAGTAATCCATAACTGAGGATCCTCCGCGGGAGTAGGGGTAGCCTTATGTCTCACAAACGAACCGTCAGGATTGTCCTTATGAGCAAAAATCTACATAGACCAAAAAATATTAACACCAGATGAACGGGGCACCAACTCCCACGTTTTATTAACAATAAGAGCATTATATTCATCGGTCATAGCAATTTTCCAATTCGGGTCATTTAAAGTAGACACAAGATTACGGGGTAGGGGGGATTTAAGAACATTAGAATTTAGAATAAAATGTATTTTTGGTTTAAAAACACCCCGTTGACTCCGAGTGATTGGCCTATGACTCGAGGGAGAATTGAGTGGAATTTGGGCAGTGAATGAACTAGAACTGGACTGGGCAGTGGTGGGACTGGGCTGGCCAGCAGGCAGTGGGCCTGCTGGCCCAATAACGGGAGCAGTGACGCTGACTAGGGAAGTGGGTTGGATCACTGGCCCAGTTTCGATAGATGGAATGGGTGTGGAGTCAGCCCACTGGACCGAGAGTAGAAACGATGGGGCCCGTGAGGCGATGGCCATTGGAGAATTTTGGGTGCGGGACATGTTCGATAAATGGTGGATAATATATGGGGAGACATCGCCATCCAAAAAATTATACGAACTAGGCACGGGTCTACTCACTTTAGCAAATGAAAATTGGGATTCATCAAAAATAACATGGCGACTAATGATGATTTTATTAGATGATAAATCAAAATATTTATAACCACAATGATTAGACGGATAACCCAAAAATACACAAGGGGTATACCGGGCCTTAAGTTTGTTAATTATGGTGGACAGAAATAGTGGATAACATAAGCACCCAAAGACCCTAAGATGTGAATACGGATGAGTCGTATTATATAATATGTGAAGAGGGGAAGAATATGTCAAACCTTTGTTAGGAAGAATGCTAAGGAGATAAGTAGTCATTTGTAGAGCATGATGCCAAAAGGACGGAGGGGCAGAAGAATGGACCAATAAAGTTCGGACAATGTTATGGTACGAATTTTGCGTTCGGCTTTCCCATTTTGTGAGAACGTATGAGGACAAGAGAAATGAAAATTGATACCATTATTAGCACAAAAATCCCTAAACAACCCATTATCACATTGAATATTCTTAATTTCCCGTTCAAATTGGGTCCGGAGGAAAGCTCTAAATTTTAGAAAGGTGGGAAAAATGTGAGATTTTTCGCTAACGGAAAAGTCCATAAAAATTAGAATAATCATCCAAAAAAAGAATATAATATCGATGGCCCAAAGAACTGATAACAGAAGACGTCCATAAATCGCTATGAATAATATCGCATGACATTAAAGTACGAGAATTAGAGTGTACAAACGGCAATCGAATAATTTTTCCTAAAGAACAAGATTGACAAATCGGAGTACTACGCGTACCCTTACAATAAATAAAATTGTTTTTATCTAAGGAAGACAAAATAGATGACCCCGGATGACCTAGACGAGCATGCCACAAGGAAGGAGTAAGGGCTGCAAAAGACGATGGCAAAGTTGAACTTGAGAGACCGGAAGTGGGCGTGATAGGATTAAGATCTCCCCAACTATCACATCTCATGAGAGGAATCCACGTCTTGAAATCCTTCACAAAAAACCCAAAGGGATCAAATTCAACAGAAACAGAATTATCAGTGGTGAATTTATGGACATACACCAAATTTTTAATTAACTTAGGGGAATGAAGGGTATTTTTCAAGATAAGAGGCGGATGGGGGGGGGGGAGACAAAGTTTTATGACCGTAACCACGAATTAGAATTGAATTGCCATTACCAATAATTATACAACGATTCTTGCTCAAATTGGAATAAGACGAGAGAGTACCTTGGTCGGATGTCATATGGGTAGTGGCTCCGGTGTCCATGTACCAATTTGTATCTGGGGGATTTAATCCAAGTGTGTGCATCGCGGCCTCAATGTCGGTGGTGTTGGGCCCAGTGTATGATGGGCTTACGGAGGTCGAGGCCCAAGAACACTGGCCTGCTGCCTAGCCCATAAACATGCCTGTTTACCGAGACTGGACCCGAGAAACTGGGCCCAGTTTCCCGGGTCATAACCTGGAAAATGCCACTGTTTGGCCCATATTGACTGGCCCAGTTCCACTGCATAGGGGCCCACTGATGGGCCCAATTTTGCTGTTGCTGCTAACTTCCCTGAGGGCCACCACCACCACTGTTCCGACCGCCACCATTGTTTTCACCGCGATTCTTGCCATTAGTTTTCGGTTTCTGACCCTTTTTGCCGCCACCGTGGTTGCGGTTTTGGCCGGAATTGTTGGAATCGGAGGGAGAAAATTGGACTCGGTCATCATGACGACAGGCGGGGCCCGAGTGGCCACTTTCTTTGCTAATCCGATATCTTCGAGCGTGAGCATGGAACGAACCTAATAAAACAGCGGAAGAGGACTGCTCTGACGAAGAAGCGTACTGACGCCATTATAGGCCTCAGATAGGCCTGCAACTATCTGAAGTACGAGACGGTCATTGGTGACGGCCGCACCAACGTTGCAGAGTTGATCCGCCAATTCTTTCAACCTTTTGCAGTATGCTGAAACGTTGGGGAAATCTTTCATATTGACGTTGGAGAATT
Source organism: Anisodus acutangulus (assembly GCA_029783415.1). Classification (NCBI taxonomy): domain Eukaryota; kingdom Viridiplantae; phylum Streptophyta; class Magnoliopsida; order Solanales; family Solanaceae; genus Anisodus; species Anisodus acutangulus. The sequence continues at coordinate 24,852,616 of CM056500.1, read as the reverse complement.
CCTGCTCAAGGGTAACAACACGAGAATTTTAATTATCTTGGAATATGTCACGCACTCTATTCCAAGTATCCATCGTCGTAGCGTCTGGTTCAATAATCGTTTGCAATAGGTCGGTAGATATAGTGGAGTAAATCCACTGAAGAACTGTAGCATCAAGTGTCGCCCATAACTTAGGATCATCATAGGGTTTTGGCACCTCCGTATCCGTAGGAGCCGCGGGGATAATGTGATGGAGGACATGATGCGAGCGTGCTTGAACTTTGAACAGTTCGGCCCACATCGCGTATTAGACGTTTTCTATTTCAAGAATGATAGGGATGTGATTCTTGATATTAGAAACAATAAGGGCATGGTGAAACATGTTCTTAGTCATAATAGCAACGCAAGACGTGATGGAGGGATTTGGGAGAAAATTTAGGTAATTTAGATGAGGTGAACCGGCCGGAACCGAGAGGAAGTCCTCGAAAACCGTGCCACGAGAAAGAAGATTGAGGAGAGGAAAAATAACCTAGACCTCTGATACCATGAAAGAAATAATCTCCTGATTATTCTCATTAATGAAAGAGTATTTCTTAGTTTTATGAATAAATTGCAGCGTCCATTTTCAAAATGCATTGGAACACATAGGCCCTTAAGGTTATTTAGATTTATAATGCAACAATCATCTGGTAATAGACTTTCTCAAAACAATCCATCCAATGCCTTTTCAAACGCCATCTCAGTATTTCTTAGTTTTATGAATAAATTGAGTTTGTTTTGAACTCCTATTCAACTCGACTGGTATTACACTTTTTAAGAGTGATTTCATCTGTCATCTAATTGCCTGTTCAAAAAGGAAAACATTGCATCAAGATTTCTCTCAATCTATTAATTTCTACTTCCAAAACATTAATTTTAGCACTATATCATGGTCTGATAAGACTCGTGAAGATCAAAAGATGGTGTCGCTTTAAGGTGATACAACCTTAATTTTATATTGCCTAACGAGTATTTTGGCTCTTGCAGATTCTTCAACATGCATGTAGGGCTTGATTAGCATTCGCGCTAGCATCCGAGATTTGGCTAAGAGAAGTTCCATAAGTTGGATCTCAGGCTTTGTTCCTATAAAACCTTCTGACTTAACTTCTCTGAAGTGATTAACTGTTACATTTGAATAAAGTTCCACTTCAAGAAATCATAGAGAGGGACCATCATTGTAAAAGTTTAGTGAATGTATAATGTAAAATTCTACTCCCTCCCGTTCACTTTTACAAAAACATGCTAGACCAGCTAGTAGTCTTGCCTCACGCGAGTCGTCCTTCTAAAATTACAAATTTATGTGAACAGTAGTTGTTTAATTCTTCTATTTTATAATTAAATTAATGCTTTGCATCTGCATGCAGTAGCATGAAGCAAAAATAATACTCCATCTGTCCTAATTTATGTGGCACAATTTCATTTTTAGTCTGTACCAAAAAGAATGTTACATTTCTATAATTAGAAACAATTTAACTTTAAAATTCTCCTTTTACCCTTACTGAAATTATTTATAGTCACACAATTGTCTAAGATTTGTTTTAGACTACATATTTTTAAAGTAACGTTTCTTTCTTAAACCTTTTTTACTTGAGCATTTAATCCTCCAATGTTATGCAGACTCTAATTACATAAACAACAGATTCTATCTCTAATTGGAAGTGTAACGTGCATGCTCGTAGGCTTACCAAGGTTTCAAATCTCCAGCTGGACCTGCTGTCCAGTTCAGTGTCTTTTCTCCTGGCTTCAGATAGGTGCTCTTGTCATGAGGCAATTTCCGAGCAAGCCCGTTTAAGATTTGATGAAATGCATCTCTAGGTTCGGCTGATTGTGGGAACAACATTTCCTTCTTCATTGATGGATTGGCTAGAAACATTTGCTTCCTTAGGACTACCTCTGGTGGTATAGAAGTGAGAATAGACATCTTTTTCTGCGACAAACACACCAATATCTTCCCAAGGGATAGCGTCCGCAAAAGGCAAAACAATGTCATCCGCTATGATAACAGGTATGCAACCAAATACTACGCTTTCTACCAATCTAGGACTCCATGGAGCCCAACCCAAAGGACACAAGCAGAAAATGGACCGTTGCATGTCCTCATAATATGTATTTGGGTGGTCAGTTGAGATGTCAAAAAGTGGATTGTTCTTGAAATTCTCCCAAATTGATGCCCTTGCTCCTCTGTTCATCCATGTTTAAAAATCAAATGGCAGCAATGGGTCCAAACGCATTGAAATAGCTAGTCAGTCTCCATATATATTAGTCGGTTTAAGGCGGATTGGTTAACTTTTTAACGTCTTGGCAAAATCAAGACCTGTTCCCTGCCTTTTCTTTTTTTTTAAAAAAAAACTTCTTTAATTTTCAAATGTTAAGTCCTACTTAATTATTAGCAGACACATGCCAAGCAACCAATTATGCTTGCATTGCTACACAAGATTTTTAGAATTTCCGTTGAACTCATCCACAGAATGACTTGTAAGTTACTATTCAACTGAGACTCTCTAATAATTTAGAGATATACATATGTACCTGGCGTAATAACCACCTTCTGGGTCATTGTTGACATCATAAAACAAGCCACAAAAATAAACAAAGATGGACCTTGGGGTGTCCGGGGGAATCAAGTGAGCCTGCATCTTTTGCGGGGGTGCATAGGGTGGTATTGTGATTGAACCCTCATTCAAACAAACATGGTTCCGCTGTCCAAATGTTTGGATTAACGTAGCATACTGAAGCAATGGAAGAATGCCTCGTTCAATAGCTTTCTCTTCCTGCAAAAACCCAAGTGTCAGCGCGTCCACACACAGTTCGTTGAATGAGAAATAAAAAGAAGATGCATCACTAAGACAATATCTTAAACTATGCATTAGATAATCGATGTATAATACCTCTGAATTTTTCTCAGTCCATCATTATCAAGCAGCTTAGTCTCTAAGCTGTTTAACTTAATCACAGAATGGCAAGAGTTCATACACGCTACTCTCTGGGTAATTCCAGTCACCTAATTGTATATTGAATGCGATGTGATTGGAAACAGAGAAACCATTGATTGGACAGTTTGGTTTAGGGCTTATTAGTCTAGACTGATAGTAGTCCAAGGCAAAAGAATACTCACCATAATCGGATTCCCTAACCGCATTGTTAATTTAGATAGGGTAGTGTATAAAACTAATATTAGAAAGGCAGAATACCAAAAAATCTCCCTAAACTTCGGACGAATTATTAGTTGTATAGCTATTTATAGTCTGAATTATCCCTTGAACTTGGCTATTAACTATTGAAAAAAAGCTTAGTTGGGAGCTGATTTTTCCAGCTATTTCATCCCCATTCGCCGAGTGTTGCCACGCTCTTTGCCACATCAGGTCTCGAGAGTAAAGGCTATCAAATAGCCAAGTCCAGAGGGTAATTATACTCCCTCCATCTCAATTTATACTACATTTTTCGCTTTTCGATAGTTAATTTGATTAAGATTTAAAATTAAATTGGATTAGATTAACTCAATATTTTAACATAAAAATTTATATATTTGAGAACTACATGAAAAGTATTATAAATTGCAACTTTTCTCATATCAATTGGTCGAAGTTCATGCTGTTTGAATCTCGGAAAGTAAAAAAGTGTCATAAATTGGGACAAATGGAGTAATAAGACTACTGATAGTGTAAGTGTGCAACTAATAATTCGCGTCAGGTTTAGAGTGTCTGTAGGTATTTTGGCAATTAGAAATTTCAAAAGCAGACCATAGGCACACAGAAAATTGGGAAGAAAAATCCTACTTGATAATGAAAACAAGCTCCAAAATCATGAGGAACAAGCAAAAAGTGGTCAGCTCCTGCAGTTTGGTTCCAGTAAGGCCAGTTTGTAGAAATGAGTTGTATTGTACTCCTCATAATCCGTGGAGATTTGAAGGGCAACGGCAACCCATTAGGCGTCAGGTCACAAGTAGCGTACACCAGGGTATAAAACTAATCAGCTTCTTCAGGATTAAGAGTTCTAACATCACTTGATAAAAGGAATCGATGCATGAATATTTCAGCAGCAAACATATGAGTGAGTCATCTGTTAAAAGTTTTCATCAACTTAATATCCAAGACAATGGATAATCAATCTAGAATGTTCAAATAGTTCTAGAGAGTTGAAAGAAGAACTTTAGGATGAAAGTTCTAGAGTGGAGTCTAGAAAGAATAACTCTAGAAATAAATAGAAGAGTGATTCTAGAAAAATGTAGTGAGGAATATTCTAGAATAGAGTAGTAATTAAGTATCCTAACTAGATTCTTCTATCACCACCTATAAATAGAGGTGGTCTATTTGAATTGTAGTTGAGTGAGTAAGAAGTTCTCAAGAAGTGAGAGTAAGTCACAAGTGTGCATCCAAAAAGTGTCCAAGTGAGTCTAAAGTGTGTGTAAGCTAAAGTGTGAGTCTCAAGTGTTAGTAAAAATAAAAGAATAAGAACTTAGTGTATATTGTGGTCAAGTTATAGTGTTCAAGTCTTGGTATAATTACTTTCACAATAATAAAGTAATTACGTTTTTCACGTGTTGTGTTGTCTAACAAGTGGCATCAGAGTCAGGTCGGTTCATATCAAAGAGTCGTTTGTTGAGTTTGTTAGAGTGTTCGTGTGTGGTTTAGTACTACAGAGCTTATTGTCGAAATCAAGCTTTCTTGGTAAAAATAGAATTTTAGCCAAGACACGATGGGTGACCTTCAAGTGGTCGGTGAAATCAAGAAACTTAACAATCAGAATTACAGCACGTGGTCGATGCATGTGGAGGCATATCTCCAAGGCCAAGACTTGTGGGAGATCGTTGGTGGCAATGAGGTCACACAACCAGAAGACGCATCCGCTTTGAAGAAATGGACGATTAGAGCTGGCAAAGCCATGTTTGCGATTCAGACCACAATTGAAGATGAAATGTTGGAGCACATCAGGCCGGCTAAAACACTGAAGGAAATGTGGGATACTTTCGCAACATTGTTCACCAAGAAGAATGATACGAGACTGCAGCTTCTGTAGAACGAGCTTCTCTCTATCAGACAATGTGATATGACGATCAACCAATACTTTACTAAGGTAAAATCTCTTTGTCGCGAAATTTCTGCATTAACTCTGCTGCTGGCATGTCAGACGCTAGAATTAGAAAAAGAATTATTCATGGATTAAGGCCAGAATATAGAAATTTTATTGCCGCAATACAAGGTTGGCCAAGCTAACCTTCTCTTGTTGAATTAGAAAACTTGCTAGCTGACCAAGAAGCGTTGGCTAAGCAAATATCTGGAGTCTCATTAAAGAGTGACGAAGAAGCACTCTATAGCAGTGATAAGAAAGGTCGATCCCGACCAAATGCTATTAGAAATTCTAGAAAAAATGATGACAAGGATAATCATCATAGAAACTCCCAAACATGGGGAGCTTAAAAGAAACAACCGAGGTGGCCAGTCAAAGAATAACAATAAGTTTGATGGAAAATGTTATAACTGTGGGAAGAAGGGCCACATGGCAAAAAGTTGTTGGTTCAAAAAGAACACTACAGAAAGCAATGCAGCCACGTCAAATGCAGGAAATACAAGCGATGAAGAATGGGACGCTAAAGCATCTTTCGTCATGGAGGAGGAAGAATTAGCTCTGGCAGTTACCGATCTTGGAACGATCGACTACAATAATGATTGGATAGTCGACTCTAGCTGCTCAAATCATATGACAGGAAATAAAGAGAAGCTACAGAACATGACCGAGTACAAAGGTGGTCGTGTGGTGGTGACAACCAACAACTCAAGACTACCAATCGCTCACGTCGGAAAAACAACAATCATGCCGAGATTCAGTCTGAAAGAGGTTTCACTCCAGGATGTCTACCATGTACTTGGGATGAAGAAAAACTTACTATCAGTAGCGCAACTTACGATATCAGGCCACCGTGTCGTATTTAGACCTCAAGATGTCAAGATCTATCAAGATCTTAAAATCTCTGGAACACCGATGATGAGAGAACGACGCTTAGAGTTTGTCTATGTAATGTCAGCAGAGTTAGCTTATGTAAACAAGACTCGAAAGAACGAAACAACTGATTTGTGGCATGCAAGACTTGGACATGTAAGATATCACAAACTCAAGGTGATGATGAAGAAATCTATGTTGAAGGGTCTTCCTCAACTCGAGGTCAGAACATAGACCGTTTGTGCAGGTTGTCAACATGGTAAGGCGCATCAATTACCGTATAAAGACTCAAAGTTCAAAGCCAAATCACCATTGGAGTTGATCCATTCTGACATATTCTGGCGAGTCAAGCAATCATCAATCAGTGGCATACAATACATGGTTACATTTATTGACGACTTCTCACGGTACGTATGGGTTTTCTTTCTAAAAGAAAAATCTGAAACTTTTTCAAAATTTAAAGAGTTCAAGGAAATAGCGGAAGGAGAACTCGGCAAGAAAATACAATGCCTCTGAATAGACAACGAAGGTGAATATATATCAGATGAGTTCTCCCAGTACCTACGAGAATGCCACATACACCATCAATTCACATGTGCAAATACGCCACAACAGAATGGAGTAGCTGAAAGGAAGAATCGGCACCTTGCAGAGATATGTCGAAGCATGCTACATTCGAAGAATGTTCCAGGAAGATTTTGGGAAGATTTTGGGCAGAAGGTATGAAAACAGCAGCTCATGTCATCAATAGACTTCCTCAAGCGAAGTTAAGGTTCGTTTCACCCTTTGAAAAATTGTGGGGTAGTAAACCTGCAGTAAGTTACTTTCGAGTATTTGCCTGTGTGTGCTACGTGTTTGTGCCAAGTCATCTACGTAGAAAATTTGATAAAAAGGTGATACAGTGTATCTTTATGGGATACGACAGCCAAAGGAAAAGGTGGAAATGATGCGACCCAACAACTGGAAAGTGTTATACATCAAGAAATGTTGTATTCGATGAGGCAGCATCGTGGTGGTCACCTCAAAAGGAAGAGTTACTCAATTTCAAAGAAATAGAAGATAATTTGCAAAAGAAGATGAGGGAGCAAATTATTGAAGTAGATCCAAGTCCAGAAAAGGAACATAAAGATCAAAGTGAGGAAGAAAATATCGAGGACGAGGCAACACAGAATCCGAGGCAAACAGGCATGCATCAAAGAGTAGAAGACCGTCAACCAGAAGGAGTAAGCCCACAATCTCAGAGATCGACAAGAGTTTGAAAGCCAAATCCCAAGTACGCCAATGTTGTTGTAGCTGAAGAAGAGTTAGGGATGCAAAAACAAATTAAGTTGGTGCTGAGGGGGAGTGTTAAAAGTCATCATCAACTTAATATCCAAGACAATGGATAATCAATCTAGAATGTTAAAGTAGTTCTAGAGAGTTGAAAGAAGAACTTTAGGATGAAAGTTCTAGAGTGGAGTCTAGAAAGAATAACTCTAGAAATGAATAGAAGAGTGATTTTAGAAAAAGGTAGTGAGGAATATTCTAGAATAGAGTAGTAATTAAGTATCCTAACTAGATTCTTCCATCACCACCTATATATAGAGGTGGTCTATTTGAGTTGTAATTGAGTGAGTAAGAAGTTCTCAAGAAGTGAGAGTAAGTCACAAGTGTGCATCCAAAAAGTGTTCAAGTGAGTCTAAAGTGTGTGTAAGCTAAAATGTGAGTGTCAAGTGTTGGTAAAAATAAAAGAGTAAGACCTTGGTGTATATTGTGGTCAAGTTATAGTATTCAAGTCTTGGTGTAATTACTTTCACAATAATAAAGTAATTACATTTTTCACGTGTTGTGTTGTCTAACAGCATCTTGGATCTTTTTGCAGCAACTTTTTGTTATATTTTCTTGGTAATTCATATATATAAACTTTCAGTCTTCTTACTGGATCATCTTCCAGTACATCACCAGCACTTCCTAATAATATATAATACCAAAACCAATGTTTAAAAAGAAAAGGGTTAAATTTGCCCTCCAACTATATTTTATGAAATAAATTTGCCCTCCGTTAAACTTTGGGATCAAATATACACTCATCGTTTACAAAGTTGTTAAATTTGCCCTCAATTGGACGGAAAGGTGTGTTGGACACCACATCGGATCCACGTGGAGGACCACCAATGCTTCACCCTGAAACCACCAACCAACATCGTCTCCGCCAACCACGACCACCAACATCACCACAACCAACCTCCCCTCTCCCTCTTATCTGATCGACCACAACCCACTGCTTTACCACCCTTATACTATCGTCAAAAAACCCATTACGGTTTGAGTTGAAATTTTAGCTCTGAAAAGTGAGGCATCGGAGAAATTAGAATTTTATGTAAAGGGTGGTTGCCCATATCTTCTCTGCCAGCACCATTGATGACCAAAAACGAACAACCCTTTGAATAAACAAAAAGGGAAACAGACCCATATACTCTTCTTGCTCTTCCTCTTTCACTTTGTGTTGCTGCTGATGTTGTAAATGGGTTGTGATGATTGCTTGATTTTCTTTCACACTATGCTCAATTATGGCATTGAGAAATATCTGACCCGTATCTTGGCAGAGCGGTAACGGTGTTTTCCGTCAAGAACAGTGACAGTGGCTCTGGTTGTTCGCTATGGTGACGGCGAGCAGCGATGCAGTGGTGGTGTGAATCTTGTCATTGGTGGGTGTGACAGAGCTGGTGGTCCGGCGTCGCAGTGGTGGTGGCGAGATTGTTTGATTAGTGAAAATAAAAGTGAGAGAAAATGAGAAGGGAGAGGGAAACGCAGAGAGGATGGTTTCGTGGTGGGGGTCAGTTGTTGGCTGCTCCGGTTCACCGGAGCTGGAGCTCCTCGTCGGAGCATCGAGAGACGGAGAACGGAGGGAGTAGAAGAAATGGAGTGAGGTTTGGTGTGGGTCCCACATGCCATGTGTTTGATTGTCCTTCACATGGATCCGACGTGGCATCCACGTGGATCCGACCTGGCGTTCAACACACATTTCCGTCCAATTGAGGGCAAATTTAACAATTTTGCAAACGGTGAGGGTATATTTGATTCCAAAGTTTAACAGAGGGCAAAGTTATTCCATAAAACATAGTTGGAGGGCAAATTTGACAATTTTCCCATTACGATATTATTATTATTAAGTGAACAATTAATTGCGTTAACAAAACTCATCTTTCAACAAAAAGTCATACTGGAGTAATTACCAAAGCTTCAGCCTGATGTGCAGGAATTTTTTGATTTTGCAATATGTCTTTATGTTAACAGTCATGTTCCCTATATTCAAAGAACCAGCACAAACAATAAACAGAATGGCATGGTGGGCACCTAATAATCACTAACAAAAAAGCTGAAATTAGCTACAAGCATTGTCGGTAATCCCTGCTAAATTGCTCCTAGCTAGCAAATGTTTTTCATAATTCATCGAGAATTTGCTAAATAGGAATAATGAAGGATTTTGTTATTTTGCTACAGAATTTGTTCGTCGCAATTCCTGTTTTTTTAAGTAGTGAATATATAGCTAATTGGTGACGTTAAGAAAATAAATTCAAAGTTTTAGTAAAGTTGCGATACCTAGAATAAAGCGAGCCAAACTAATGATGAATTTAAGGGTGGCCAACGGGGCGGGTCGGCCCGGTCCCGACCCCGCCCCCACCCCGCTATAACAAAATTGGTATCGGGACGAGACCTAGGTTCGTCCCGCCTGGGCCTGGCTCGCTAGAGTCCCGCCAGCCCCGACCCGCCCCGGTCCTACCCCCTGTCCCGCCCGACCCCTCCCCTTTGCACAAAATAGTCGTTGCACCAATGACTATTTTATATCACAACGGCCATTTTTGGCTTCCCCCCTCCCCCAACCCCTGTACCCCCTTAATATATATTTTTAACTCCTAAGTTATTATATTTACACTTTAACCCAACTTTTCAACTATAAATACCTCATTTTCTCTTCATCTTTCTCACAAATCTTTCTAGAATTCTCTAATCTCTCTACAAGTCTACATTGTGTACTAAATATTCAATTTAATTTATTCATTTGGGAGTAAAGTTGGAAACTAGCTTGAGGATCTTCCATCGAGCAAAATTTCAATTTTCAACCTCTCGATTACACGTCTACGTTACGTCGGCGTTTGGTACATTCGTTCATTCGTTAAATTATTATTGTTTCTTTATTTTATTTAGCGCACTTAATTTCATTTACTTTAATTATTTATTTATATAATTGAAATGGAAAGATTGAAACGTATGATTACGGGTAAGGGTAAGGGTCAGGCTTCTTCTAGTAGGGGTAACAAGGGCAATGGTACTTCTTCTAGTTCTAGTCATCCTATTTCTAGACATGATGATTTGGTTGATACTGAATATTTTCCTGAAATACCATTAGATTTAGACGATAAGATATTTTCTGGAACTCAACAAGAATTTAATTAGAAGATGATCTAGATGACACACCCACTAATGTAGATGACAAACCCAATAGTGCACCTCCTACTGGAACGCCTCTTATTCCCCCTAGTATGAGACGAGGCCCAACAAAATGAAAATTAAAATCAGATGCATGGAATTTTTTGACAGGGACGAAGAGAATGAAGTAGTTAGATGTATAACTTTTAAAAATGTTTTTAAATTTAAAATGGGAAAAGGTCAGGGTGGGACGAGATGTTTATTAAGACACGCACAAAACTTTCACCAAGCTAGGTGGAACCAACACCTGGCTGAAAAATCGGGTGCGTCAATGCCCTCTTAGTCGGGACAAGGTTCGCATACTGTCCCGGACCAAGTACATGGTCAAATTAACCATATGGCGGGGGAAATTGTAGGCCCTAAATACGATAAACATAGAGATAGGGAAGCAATAGCAAAATTAGTTGTTGTGGAGGGTTTGCCTTTTTCATTTCCTTCATCTCCTGGTTTTATTCATTACATTAGAGATATGTATAATCCTTCATTTAACGGTTTTCCTAGATCAACTGTTAGGAGAGATGTATTTAAATTTGCGCATGATATCAATGGTATTTACGTTATTCCTTATATCATTTTCCTGGTAAAGTATCTATCACGCCTGATATAGGCCGTAGTACTAACGACCATGATTATTTAACGGTAACATGTCATTGGATAGATTATAAATGGTCTATGCAAAAACGTGTTTTAGCGTATAGATATATAGATGATAAGCACACTGGTACTTTTATTTCAGAAAATATTTATTCAGTTTGCGATTATTATGGCATAACTGATAAAATTATGACTATTACATTAGATAACGCTTCTTCTAATGATTATGCTATTAGAATTTTAAAAGATCTTAACTCCATATTTTCCAAATCATTTTCATATAAAATGTACATGCCATATTTATAACTTAGTTGTAAAAGATGGTCTAACACTTTTTGTAGACATTCTTAATAAAATACAATTTGCTATAAACTTTATTTTTAAAAGTAATAGAATACAACAAAAAAAAGAATATAGAAAAAAATTCTCACGATTGTGGACTACCTTATAGAAAAATCCCGAAGAAGTAGCCACTAGGTGGAATTCTTTATACGAGCAACTACTTGTTGCTCATGATTATAGAAGACCTATAACTTTATTTTTAATGCCCATAATCGAAATCCAAATGATATGGTTGTGGATAACGATTGGGAAAAAATTTCAGAACTTATTGTATTCTAGAGAAATTTTTTCAAGCAACAAAAGAATTTTTTGGTATATATTATCCTACTATTTCTACTATGTTGTTTTATATAGCTCTAATATTTTTATTACTTAGTGAATATATGGAAAAAAAAACAGCTTATAAGGCACCTATTAAAAAAATATTTATCAAATTTAAAAAATATTTTATTCCATTCCAATTATTTATATTATTGGTGCTATATTAAATCCGACTATTAAAATAGATTGTTGTAGAGCACTAATTGAAACTATTTATGATTGTATAGCAGTACTTCCACCTCTAACTCCAAAAAATCCAAATGACCACCACCTATTGAACAAACTAAAGAAGAAGTGTTGTCTAGCATACAAGATGAATGCAAAAAAGTATATAGGCATTACCAACTAGAAAGTGCTAGCAACAAACCGACTTCCATATCATCTTCTTCTTCTTCAACACAACCTCAAAAAAGACATGTTGTTTCTGCGGCTAGTATTGAAAGCCTTAGAAATAGAATGTATAGTGGTAACACTACTAACCAAGTTAGCGAGTTTGATGTTTTTGTTTTGCAGGGTGTTGTACCGTACCAAGCAGTTCTCAATGAAGAAGGACGTGAAGACTTGCTGAAATATTGGAGGGAGAATGAGAAGACATTTCCGACACTGTCAAAGATGACCCGAAATGTGTTAAACATTCAAGCGTCATCAACAGCGTCTGAAAGCATTTTTTCGGTAGGAAGATTTCAAATAGGAGAGCACATACACTCATTAGCGAGAGACAGCTTTGAGATTGCAGTATTATTCAGAGATTGGATACGAGCGGAGCGGAGAAGGTGCGGTCAACCGGAGATCAACGAAGAAGAAGACGAAAACTACAACGAAATCTTATCCGACGGAGGTGGAAGCGAGCCGAGCAATTTGACCAACAAATACCAATTCCAACCGAAGAATCACAAGAAATTATAAAGAAACTAGAAAAGATGTTTTTAAATATGTAATTTTTTAATTGCAATTTTACTATGTTATTTGCAACTTTCAACACCACAACGTTGCAATTTTGACAATTATATTACAAAAAAATCGTATTTCTATTAAATAATATAAGAGGCACAAAAACAGTCTTGGATGTTTTTATTACACTATTTTGTTTATATGTTATTTTTTAAAATTAAGTGAAAAAAAAATCGGAAAAAACCCGATCCCGACCCCGTCCCGCCCCGATAATATCGGTCCCTTTTTCCGACAGGGACGGGACATCGGAAAAACCCACCAATCCCGGCCCGCCGGGTACCGGTACCACCCTACCCCGTCCCGTCGGGTCCCGTCCCACCCCGTTGGCCACCCCTAGATGAATTCAGGAAAGGAGGGTACAAGGGATATACCAGAAATCCTCTCGGTTGTAACAGAAGCTGCTAGGGGAAGCTTCTTCCCTACAGCAATGGTGATGGGTAGCAGTAGCAGAAAGACCCAACTAATCATCCTAAATGGAGAATAATGCATATTTGATTTGTTCGGAAAAAGCACTACGCAAAGGACGACTATATCAGCAAAGTGATCAATTGCTTGCTGCATGCAGTTGTTGGCAAGTCATAGACAATTTTTGGTAAGGAGTTACTAGTGTTCGGGTAGCTACCTTATTATTAGGTTCATTCAATGTATCTTTTCATTCCATTGATTTCGTAGACATGCATTTACCTTCTGATAGTAGACATGCTTTCTTTTTCCAATGTGCCTAAACTAAATTTACCTTGTAGTAGTAGCAGCAAAGGCAAGGTTCATGCTTTAATATTTTTCCTTTTCTATTCAACGACAATGATCCTACCAATGGATTGGCTATAACCTATATGACCATGAAGCATTTCAAGTTTCAATTTGTTCAAATTTCAATTTCCCATTTGGTCTTACTATTCTCTTCTTCTCAATTTATACGATACTCTTTCTTTTTTATCAATGCCAAAAAAATAACACTTTTCTATAATTAATAACAATATGTTAACTTTAAATTTCTCATTTTACCTTAATGAAATGATTGTTGTTTACAATGGTGCGGGAAACGGAAATGAGTAACTGCTAAGTATTTACAACACAATGAAATTACAATAAACTGAAATTTCAATGAACTTGAACAAGAAACTGGAACAATTTTGATATGCTGAGTCGAGTGATGACACTCTGTCTTTAAGACAAGATTGTCCCGTAAATATCCTTTCTACGTTCTGGACAATAGTCTCCCAAGATAAAACAGCAACTCAACAATTGAGCAAAGGAAACTCAAGTGCTACCTTGAAGAATTTTGAGTAATGAAATGATGCTAGAAGATAGTAGGAAGAATCTGATTCGTTTGTATGTTTCTGTGTGTCTCAACAATTGTGCAAAGGCTCCATTATATAGTTGAAGGAGAGGACTTACCAACTGCCCACATAATTGCTGTTACTGACCAAGTAATGGCAATTATGGAGGTAGTAATTCACCATAATAAATGGTGAATTGATGTGCAACGGATTAGCTTTTAACTTTTAGGGAGAGTTATTCAGCCAAAATAAATGACTGAATTGAGTGCATATTAAGGCTGGTTAACGTTCCAAAACCCAACAACAAAGTTCTCTGCCTCAATCTTACCTGAAACTTCAGGGACCAAACTATAAATATGAAATAATTCTGGTCCAAAAAGATAATATCAAAAGAAGCCCACATCCCACGACCCGAAATAATTCTGCGCGCGTGTGGGCTTATCCTCGAACCGAAGCACATCTAGGTCCTCCCTCCTTTAAACACATGGGATACCCCTTGGGGTCTCAAACCCCAAGCCAACTTTGAGACTTATAAACTAAACAAATCTTTCTTCCCCCATCAATGAGGGAGGATTGGTCTTTACCACCTTTTTCCATGCTTCAAACACATCACTTCGTGAACCAATATCTCTTTCATTTCTCAACGACATTTGATGATCCTTAGCCCTACGGTCATGTACTTACTTAGTAGATTATGTACGTGTGAAGAACCGAAGGTTCCAACATGCGGAACACTAGTGTTTAAATCATTAAAGATGGTTGGACGCAACTCCCGCCAAAGGCAAATTTCCAACAATGATATGTAGCCACACATTTTTCAATGTCTTGTTTTAGACCACAAGTTTTAAAAAGGGAAAAAGATCAAATATAACTCTCTACTTTATTTTATTAGCCAACTTTATCCTCCGTTAGTCATAGTAAACAAAAATATCTCTGCCGTCAACAAAGTTTACATCTATACCTTTAATTGAATGGAAAACCCCAAAATGCTACAAAATTACCCGATTTCAATTAAAATTGTCTGACCCGTCTCTTTTAGTCCGACTCGCGACCCTGAGACTTTTCCGGCCACCATATCCTCTCCCTCATTGTTGCTTGCTCCACAGCTATAACTGTTGGCGAGCTCGTGTCACCGGAGCTCCGGCGAGCTTCAGCCACCATCACATCATTGTTGCTTCCCCATTCCCCACTCACGTTTTGTTGTTGTTTTGCAGGTAACTCAACCACTGTACCACCAATTCCACCGGCGGCACTTCATTTTGGCTATCTACATCAACCTGTCACTTGGCCACATACCACTTTCCCTCGTCACCAAGTAAGCTCACCTTCTTCACTCTTCATAGTTGTATTTGAAGTCTGAGTAATTGAGTATGTTAGTTCTGTGTATCAGTTTCAATTGAATTATGTGTCACATGTATTAGTGTAATTGCTCTCTATGAATTCTGTTATTTTGTTTTGTTTTTAGATTATCAAATTATATTGTCGTCGAAGTTCCAGCTCCTTAAATCATGTTCATGCCTTACTTTCAAGTCAATCTCAGTGGTTGAGTACCTGCAAAACAACAACAAAACGTGAGTGGGGAAAGGGGAAGCAACAATGATGTGATGTGATGGTGACTGGAGCTCGCCGGAGCTCCGGTGTCACAAGCTCGCCGGCATTAATGGTTGTGGAGAAAGCAACAGTGAGGGGAGAGGAGATGTGGCCGGAGAAGTTTCAGGTTGCGAGTCCGGTAAAAAAAGACGGGTCCGACAATTTTAATTGAAATCGGTAATTTTATAGCATTTTGGGGTTTTCATTTAATTAATAGTATAGATGTAAACTTTGTTGATGGAATAAAATTAGCTAATAAAGTAAAGTAGGTGAATATATTTGATTCTTTTTTCTTTTAGGGTCTCTACTTTATGGAAATAATATTATTTTCGGTGTCATTATTCCTACTTCTGCAGCTATAGGTTTACATTTACCTAATCTGGAAAGCGTCATCCGTTGATGAATGGTTATACAATGATGGTCCGTATGAACTAATTATTCTACACTTCTTACTTGAAGCAGTTTATTTTTTTATTTCTTAAACTCCGTGACGAGTATAAAATGAGATGGAAGGAGTAATTCATTTCCAGCTTGACGTTACTTGTTTGGGCCTTTTTTATTTTGGGCCGAATAAGTATACGTCTCTCCTATTATTCATTAATGAAACTATCGTCATCTTGAATCAACTTGCTTCCGTGTCCAATCTCCTTTTTATTTGAAAAATGGCTCCACATGGCTAATTGGATGAATATATGGCACAAAATAACTCAATTTCCTTTGTACTATTAGATGGTTTAGCCCATTTTACCTATTTAATATAAAACAATTTACCCAGTAACCAACAAATTTTCTCCACCAGTAACACCATCCATAAGCCAAGTCGATCAGAATAATTGTTCCACCCAAATATCAACGATAAGGATAAAGAACCAAACCTCTCCATGATACACTCATCCCTGGTTTTTATAACAACAACATACCCAGTGAAATCTCACAACGCGGGTCTGAGGAGGATAGAGTGTACGCGGATCTTACCTCTACTTTAATAGGTAGAGAGGTTGTTTTCGATCCTTGATTTCTATTATGGTTTTTGTGAGTAAAGAGCTTTTGGGGTCGGGATCAGTGGTGGTTTTCCCCTATAATGACGACTGAACAGTGGAGTTACAGTTATGTTTGAGTGGAGACATGACGATGTACTGGTTGAATTTGAAGGGAGAAAATTAAAGAGGTGTATATGTATACCCATGTGTGTGGGTGTGTGTATATATTATGTATGTGTCTGTGATGAATATTATGATAAATAACTTTAGACTTAAGTCCTGACAGTTTGCATACTACAAGTGAATTTTAGACCCGTGTATCTGAAGTTATAAGTTACAAGTCTGTCTTTGCAAAAACAAATCTCCCAAAACTTTTGATGGAGATTAAAAATAACTTCGTTTACTTGTTGAAAGAAATAATCCCCTTGATTATTTTCATTGATTGAATAGATATATATACAAGTTACATATTTCCATAATAGGAAAATCCTTTTCCTATTCTACTTCTAAATCCTTATTCTACCATAATTCTAACTATACAATTATGGTAATAGTATAACACTAATTAAGGTATCCTTTTCTTTACAATATACTACCATATACATTCCTAATATACCAAGAACTCCTTTGCGTGATGAAATTTGGATCTGCCGTGATGGGTGTGATGATGAAATTTGTGATGATGGATTTGTTTAACACACCCCTTGATCATAGCGGGCGGTCTTGAGCAGAGGCTGTCCCTAAAATCTTCAAAGAGAACCTGGTAGACCGCTTTGTAAAGATATGCGCAATTTGATAACGAGGCGGGACATGGCATACGCTGAACTTGACCACTTTGCAACCTTTTCACGGACAAAGTGAATGTCCATTTCGATATGCTTGGTCCGTTGGTGTTGAACTGGGTTGCCTGAAAGGTAGAGGACACTAATGTTATCGCAATATACCAAGGTTGCCTTACGAATGGGACAATGAAGTTCCAAAGCAAATTCAGTAGCCAACATGATTCGGAGACCACATTTGCTACCTCGATATTCTCGCCTCGGCACTTGGCGTGATAAGCGTTGCCTGACGCTTTGCCGACCAGGAGACCAAGTTGTTGCCAAAGGAACATCTGATGGCGAAGTCGGCCGTGCGGTGTCGGGACAACCACCCCAATCGACATCAGTGTAAGAGACAAGTGTGGATGTAGATGAAGGATACAAGTGCAAACCATAATCCGGTGTCCCTGAATATACCGTATGATGCGTTTGATTGCATTCATGTGCTCAACTCGGGGGTCATGCATGAATAAACACACTCTTTGTCTGCATATGTAATATGCAGTGCAGGTAAAGGTAAGATCTTTGGAGGGCCCTGCAAGGCTGCGATAGCGGGTCGGGTCCTCGAATGGTGCACTCTTTGTGGCACTTAGCTTTGGGTTTGCATCAGCTGGCGTGGAAGTGGACTTACGAGGATGACATCCCAGCCTTTCGATGATCTCGAAAGATACTTCCGTTGAGGCGAAACAACCCATCCCGAATGGCGTTGGGACAATCCCCAAAAAATAACTCAAAGGCCCTAAATCTTTCATAGCGAACTTCGAATCGAGCAAGGTCATGATAGTGGCGCAAGGCATCGGAAGAGGCGGTCAAGATGATATCATCCACATACAAGAATGTAGGCCAACGAAGAACCACGGCGGTAGATGAACAAGGAATTATCGGCCGAATTTGTGAGTGAACCTAATAGTGGAAACAAAGTCAACAAACCTCGTGTACCAGGCCCTCGAGACTGCTTAAGCCCATATAAGGACTTCTTCAACAAACATACATGATGAGGGCGGTTTGGATCCCTGAAACCCAAAGGCGATGCATATAGCTGTTTCTCTTGAGATCTCAGGTGTAGAAAAGCATTCTTGACATCCAAGCGATGAATTGGCCACGTTTTTAGCGAGAGCCAAGCTAAGCACGATGCGAATGGTAGCGGTTTGACCCTTTGGACTAAGCGTCTCACCACAATCAATTCCAACTCTTTGAGTCTTACCATCGCTGACAAAGTCGTGCCTTATCTTAGAGCAAATGAGCCATCTGAATTCTCCTTATGAGCAAAAATCCACATAGACACGATAACATTAATACCATATGGGCGGGCACCAACTCCCACGTCTTATTATCAATAAGAGCATTATATTCATCGATCATTGCAATTTTCCAATTAGGGTCATTTAATGCGGACACGAGATTGCGGGGCAAGGGGATTTAGAGACATCGAATGTAAATTAAAATATCTTTTAGGTGTAAAAAATACCCCACGACTACAGTGACCGGTCTATGACTCGAGGAAGAATTGAGGAATTTTGGGAATTTTCGGGCTCGGGGCGGGTGGCGACAAGCGATGGGCTCTTGCCCAAATCGGAAATGGTATGTCGATTACGGAGCACTTCGAGGTGGTGGGATTTCTGGACCAGTTCAGGTGGGCTGGGCCCAATATTGGACATTCGATGTTTGGAGCAGCCAGGCGACGATCTTGTGGGACGGTAGGCGATGGGCCCATTGGAGGATTTTGGGCACGGGAGTTGTCAGAAAAATTACGAATAATATCTGGGGATATTTGGTCATCCAAAAATTATACGACTTAGGCTCGGAGTATGAACTTTCGTAAAGGGAATTGGGTTTCATCAAAAATGACATGACGATTTATAATGATTTTCTTGGAGGATAAATCAAAACACTTATAACCACGATGATTCGACGGATAACCCAAAAATACACGGAGTAGACCGAGCCTGAAGTTTGTTAATTGTGGTGGATGGGAATAACGGATAACACAAGCACCCAAAAATCAGAAGATGAGAATAAGGCGGGTTTTTATGATATAAGATTTTGAGAGGGAAGAATATGTCGGACCTTTAGGCGGAATTATGTTAAGAAGGTAAGTGGCCATTTGTAGAGCATGATGCCAAAAATACGGAGGTATGGAGGCATGGATGAGGAGAGTTCGGACAATGTTATTTATGGAGCGAATTTTGCGTTCGGCTTTCCCATTTTGTGAAGATGTATGAGGACATGAAAACCGAAAATTTATCCCATGAGTAGCACAAAATTCTCGAAACTCCCTATTGTCATACTCCTTCCCATTATCACATTGAATATTTTTATTTCTCTTTCGAATTGAGTACGAATGAACGCTCTAAATTTTATGAAGGCGGAAAACACTTGTGATTTATTCGCAATTGGAAACGTCCACAAAAATCTAGAATAATCATCTAAGAAGAGAACATAATATCGATGACCCATTGAACTAAGAACAGCGATGTCCATAAGTCGCTATGAATAATGTCAAATGACATAGAAGTATGAGAATTGGAGTCTACAAATGGCAACTTAACAATTTTTCCTAATGAACAAGGCCGACAAATTGGAGTACGACTTCGTACCGCTTACAAGAAATAAAGCTATTTTTATCTAAAGCGATAAAATAGGCGATCCGGATGACCCAAACGAGCATGCCACATGGAAGGAGAGATGGTGCAAAGGCGATGGCAAATTTGGACTCGATGGTGGCAGGGCATGATAGGATCTGAGATCCCCTACTATCACACCTCATGAGATGACTCTCCGTCTTGAAATCATTCACAGAGAAAGAAAGGATCAAATTCAACAGAAACAGAATTGTCATTTGTGAATTTTCGGACAGACACTAAATTTTTAATCAATTTAGGAGCATGTAAAGTATCTTTCAAGAGGAGAGGTGGATTGGGAGGAGATAACGTTTTCTGACCATACCCTAGAATTGGAATAGAACTGCCATTACCAACAATTATTCCCCGAGGGGTGCTCAAATTGTAATAAGATGAGAGAGTACCGATTCTAAGTCATGTGAGTAGTGGCCGGTGTCCATGTACCAATTTTGGTCAGGTTGAGTTAATCCCAACGTGTGCATCGCGGCCTCGATATCGATGCGAGTAGGGCTCTTTGCATGATGGGCTTGCGGAGGTCGGGGCCCAAGAACTCACTGGCCGTCTTGGACTGGCCCAGAATCGCTACCATCGCCGTTGTTGGGCCATCGGCGATGGGCCGCCATTGCTGGGCATTGGGCCTGGATTGTTGGCGGCCCCATCGCCGCTGGAATTTCTGCCGCCGCCCACGGTCCATTGCCATCGCTCTCGCCATGGGCCCCACCGCTGGGCCCGTGGGGGTGAGCCATCGTTCGTTGGATGGGACCCATCGACGTTTTGCCGACTCTGGAACCTCCACCATTACCACCGCGCGTTTGCCGCGGTTTTTATTATTCTTGCGATTATTCTTGCCGCCACCATTATTATGGTTTTGGCCCGAATTATTAACAAAAGCGGCCAGATTAGGAGAGGACGCCATCATGACTCGGACTTGCTCGGTAGCGCTTTTAGCCAAACCGGCTTCTTCCAGCGTAAGCATGGAGCGGGCTTGATGGAAGTCGGGAAGAGGGTTGCTTTGGCGAAGGAGAGTGCCAACACTATTATAGGCCTCAGAAAGACCGGCAACCAATTGTAGAACTAGGCGATTATTTGTTCTTTGGTGCGCCAACGTTACGGAGTTGATCCGCCAATTCCTTTAGTTTCTTGCAATATGCGTAAACGCGTTGAAATCGTCCATTCGAACGAGAGAGAATTCCTGCTCGAGTGTAACGATACGGGAATGTTGGTTGTCTTGGAATATGTCACGCAATCTATTCCATGCAGCCATAGCCGTGGTATCGGGCTCCATAATCGTCTGTAGAAGGTCCACTGAAATAGTGGCGTATATCCACCGAAGAACGGTAGCATCAAGTGTAATCCATACCTCATTATCCTCCGCAGGAAGGGGTCTAGCGGGAGGAATTATGTGATGAAGAACTTGGTAAGAGATAGCGTGAATTTTAAATAACTCCGCCCACAATGCATATTGAACGTTTTCCATCTCAAGGACAATTGGGACACTGAGCTTGATATTGGAAACCGTGAGGCGAGGTGAAAATTGTTCTTAGACATATTTGAAAGAACAATGAAGGAGGATAAATTTAAGAGAGGTTTTTGAGAGCGGAAGGCGAGATATTTGGAGAGAAAACCCGAGGGAGGGGGGTTCTCGGCCAATAGAGGAGGCAAAAGTTTGAGAGAAGAAAACTTTTGTTTAGACCTAGTCTCTTGATACCATAAAAGAAATAATCCCCTTGATTATTTTCATTGATTGAATAGATATATATACAAGTTACATATTTCCATAATAGGAAAATCCTTTTCCTATTCTACTTCTAAATCCTTATTCTACCATAATTCTAACTATACAATTATGGTAATAGTATAACACTAATTAAGGTATCATTTTCTTTACAATATACTACCATATACATTCCTAATATACCAAGAACTCCTTTGCCCGTGATGGGCTGAATTCTGCCCGTGATGGGCTGTGATGATGGGCTGTGATGATGGACTGTTTAACACTTGTAATTCACTTTAACTAATTTCTCTGAACTTGTCTCGCACGTGTATATGAACTTGCCTCGCACGTGTATATCAAATCATGCAAATATGTTATCCAACTGTCACATAAAACATTTCTTCATAATGCAAATAAATAATTTGAAAAATAACTGATTTAATGAAACCAATTAAGTTATTTACCTTTTGTAGAATTTTAACTCATATTTCTCGTTTTATCACCTTTCTTCTGTTTTGTTGAACATTTGAACTTGATAGGAACTTTAGTTTGTAAATATTATATGCATAATTAGCATATTTAAGTAAACATATGATTTTAATGATAATCAATTTAATTGTGCAGGAAAATGAAGCCCAACAGAAGAAAGGAGCTTAGTCCAACCCTTGCGTCCCAACAGCTAAAGGAAGCCCAAGTCAAAAGAAAGTCGACTTACTTTAATAAATGAGTAAAAGTCGTTATAAGCAGAAATGTACAATCAGCAAGGGAAGAAAATTCTAGAAGATTGCAAGAAGAAATTTGAAGTCAAGGCGGAACAATACAGGATTAAATACAAGTACCAAGGTTTTGGAAAAGAAAAGGCGGCGTATAATTCAAGGGTTTTCCAAAGGAAAAGAATATCAACCATTTATTGATAAATCCGGTTAAGCAAAAAATAAGAAGGAAAGTTAGTACCAGCAATCAAGATTTGAAGACGCAATCAATTAAGCTCAACTTTGTTCTTGGTGATGGGACAATCAATTCTTCTTTCCTTGGGTTGTCATCTCTGTCAAAAAGCCCAACGTCCATATTCAAGATTGTGTAAGGGCTCTCAAAGGAGAAAAAAATATACTTTTGTCTCAATTTTTTTTTTTGCTTTACTTTTAATAAGTATTTTATTTCTTAGTAATTTAGTGTGTACTAAAAAAAAAGGGAGAAAAAATATAATTGGTGAGGCGTTGAATCAAAAGAAAAATTATTAGAGATTAAGTGTAGAAGTAGGAGTTACACTTTATCACCGTTATACCAAAACAACTTAAAAGAACTTACAGAGAATACTCTTGCAATACAATGTGAATTGAATTAAGATTCACGTTGAGTCTAACTAGTATAAAATTATTTTTTTATCACTTTAGTTTCTACAATTACTTTCAGTGTTATTTGTAAATTTAGTTACTACTCATATTGACAGTTGACTACCTTATATAGTCAGTCAACTAGAAAAATAAAAAAGATACAATTTATCCCCCACCCTCCCCTCTCTTACACTTTTGATATCAGAGCTTAATCTCACACTCATCTTTTGAATAATAGCAAGTGAAAACAAATCATGTTTGATAATATATTATTGTTGATGCTTTATTTCAAGAAGGAACCTCTTAATCCAGACCATCCTATTTTAATGAAAAACATTTCTCTCATTGGAAAGTAAGGATTAAGACTTGCATCAAATCATATAATTTAAAAGTATGAAGCCTCGTCAAGCTGGGAGATATTCTCATGTCAAAGTCAAAATCTGATGACAAGAAGAATGAAAGTGCAACCTCTACTGATGAGTTGGATTGTCTTGCTGACTATACTAAAGAACATATGGAGGTAATCTAATTGAACTCAAAGGCATGAAATCTATTATTTAATGACATCGGAGAAGAATATGAAAAAAAATTCACTTGTGAAATTGCTAAAACAAATATGGGATAAATTGTATATATGAAGGTTCAGACAAAGTCAAGGGGATTATTGTTAGCCTTCTTGTTTAAATTATATATAATTTATAAATTAATTTATATAATTAATTTATAAATTAATTATATTTTTCTTTAGATAATGATAAAGGACTAATTTGATTGGATAGTGATGTAAGCTGAAGATTGTCCAAACACTTGTTTGTAATCATTTTAACCATTTGGAGAAAGCCTAAAAAGTAAGATTAGAAGCTCTCTTTTAGAGAAATATGTTTTTATTTATTCACTTTTGCTTGATCCTATTTTGTCCTAATCTTATCTTGATATTCTAACGAGTGAACAAAATTTATATACCTGCTGCCGTGATTATTTTTATTACTCTAGGATGAGAAATTATACAAAATAAAAAAGAAGTTTGAGTTTCTAATAATTGCTTATAGCATAAAAAGTTTGTTGGTAATCAGAGGAAATAAAATATAATAGGGACTTAGTAAGAATGTGGTGCAGCAGATGATGCTCCTCCTTTCTTAACCAGAGATTTCATGTTTGAGCTTGAATATAGAAAAATTCTTAATAGGGAGTGCTTTTCATGGATTCTACGCATACAAATTAAAAAAATAATCGAACTCCAATATATATATCGAACATGAATAAAAAAAAAGTTTTCACCACTGTATACATGAAGATGAAATGTCACCAAGTCATCCTATTAAGTAGGTATAGCATGTGATATGCTAGCTGGAGAGTTGATAATGAGGGACTCTTAATGACTTACCAAACATCAACGAAAATGGAGCCACTTTTTCTGCTGAGCATATTCCTCTCTGTGATAAGAAAAATATAAAATGAAAACTATAACCTAAAAAGAGAAAGAGAAGGCAAAGGTGTGCACTTGCTTACTAATGAACATCACGTTTCTTCATTGGCCAGATCACGATCTCATCATCCCATATCTCGTCAATTTCCGGAAGAATAACAATTTACCTTATAATCATCGACAAATATTAATGCAAGAAAAAGTTTTAAACTATCATGACATCTATAAAAGGTAACTTTGTATAAGAAGTAGAAGTTATAATTAGGCAGATTACTTATTACCATAAATAAATACCACTTGTATTAAAACTAATTAATGTATTAAACTTATTAGCAGTCTTAAGATTTTCTATTGTGGGAGGGAAATTATATTTTAAGTTCAATTGAGATTTACATAAAATTAATAGAACCCCAACAGTAAGCCCCTAACCGGTTTAGGAATTAAACATTGGTGAACTGATAGCAAAGTTGTTTATCCTAAATAAACAGAACACCCCTAACCCGTTTAGCAATTAAGTATTGTGTGGAGTGATAATTGTTAAATATGTTAAGTATACCTATGATATACATGGAATATATGTCGTGTATATCACGGGTTGCCTTCGATAATTGGACTGTTGGGCCGTGATATACATGGTGTATATCACGGTTTAGTGTCCTAGTTTAGGTAAAGTTTGATTGTAATTATTATTGTACACGTACCATAATTGTATAGTTAGTGTTCAAGTATAATAAGATTTTAGGAGTAGAATAGGAATAAGATTCTCCTATTATGGAAATATATAAATTGTATATATACTCTTTCAATTAACGAAAATAATCAAGGGATTATTTCTTTCATGGTATCAGAAGTCTAGGTCTTAAAATCCTCTCTCTAAACTTCCTCCAACTTCTGTCGCCTGCCTCGAGTTCTGAGCCCCCTTCTTCTCGAATTTCGTGCCCGACGGTTCCTCCTCTCTTCCCAAATTTTCTTCCAAATCCCTCAATCACATATTGTTCTATCAGTATGTCTACATCAAGGAACGTGTTTCATCCTGCCCTTGCAGTTTCTAACATCAAGAATAACATCCCTCTTGTTCTTGAAGTAGAAAACGTCCAATATGCGACGTGGGTAGAATTGTTCAAAATTCACGCACGCTCGCATCAAGTCATCCATCAAATAATCCCCGCGGCTCTTGAGGATATGGAGGTGCCAAGACGCGAGGATGATCCTAAGTTGTGGAAGACTCTTGATGCCCATGTCCTTCAATGGATATACTCCACAATTTCTACCGACCTTTTGCAAACAATTATTGAGCCTGACGCTACGGCGCAGACAACTTGGGATAGACTACGTGATATATTCCAAGATAATCAAAATTCTAGAGTTGTTACTCTTGAGCAGGAATTCTCCCAATTCAACATGGAAGACTTCCTAACGTTTCGGCTTATTGTAAAAGATTGAAGAAATTGGCAGACTAACTCCGCAACGTTGGCGCGCCGGTTTTGAATGATCGTTTGGTCCTACAAATGGTTTCAAGCCTCTCCGAGGCCTATAGTGGTGTTGGCACGTTTCTTCGACAAAACAATCCTCTTCTGCAATTTTATCAGGCTCGTTCTATGCTTACACTCGAAGAAGCAGACATGGCTAAAAAGGCGGCTACTGGTGCTAGTCCCGTAGTCATGATGACCGAGTCCACTTTTCATACTACCGATTCCAACAACTCGGGCCAAAACCGCAACAACGGTAGTGGCAAAAAGGGACAAAATAAGAAAAATAAAGACAAGAATCGAGGCAGCAACACTGGCGGTAGCCGGAATAATGGTGGTGGCGGTGGTGGCCCTCTGGGCAGTCAGCAGCATCATTAGTTTTGGGCCCCGCAGTGGGCCCCATAGTTTGGGCCAAACAGTGGCAGCCGAGCGGTTCAGCCTCATTAGAAGTAGGCCGGCCAGTAGTAGCCAAGGCCCAACATGCAGTGGCCCAATTTCAGTCATCCATCTGGGCCGAGGCAACAAGCAGGGGTACTTGGGCGTCGAACCCCGTAGGCCCACCACGCAGTGTCCCCCACTTCTACCGACATCTAAACCGCAATGCACACGTTTGGATTAAATCCTCCAGACACAAATTGGTATATGAACACCGGTGTCACTACCCACATGACATCCGATTCAGGTACTCTCTAGTCTTATTCCAATTTGAGCAACCCTCGTGGCATAATTGTTGGTAATGATAATTCTATTTTGATTCGTGGTTATGGTCATAAAACTTTGTATCCCCCTCATCCACCCCTTATCTTGAAAAATACCATACATGCCCCCAAATTGATTAAAAACTTAGTATTTGTCCGTAAATTCACCACTGACAATTCTGTGTCTATTGAATTTGATCCATTTGGTTTCTCTGTGAAGGATTTCAAGACGGGGAGTCCTCTCATGAGGTGTGATAGTAGGGGAGATCTTTATCCTATCACGCCAAGTTCCGGTCTATCGAGTCAAGCCTTGCCGTCAGCATTTGCAACCCTTGCTCCTTACTTGTGGCATGCTCGTCTTAGTCATCCAGGGTCATCTATTTTGTCTTCCTTAGATAAAAATAATTTTATTTCATGTAAGGGTACACATAGTACTCCGAATTGTCATTCTTGTTCTTTAGGAAAAATTGTTAGGTTGTCGTTTGTAGCCTCTAATTCTCATACATTAATGTCATTTGATATTATTCATAGAGACTTATGGACATCTCATGTTCTTAGTTCTTTGGGTCATCGGTATTATGTTCTCTTTTTGGATGATTATTCTAATTTTTTATGGACTTTTCCAATAGCGAAAAAATCTCAAGTTTTTTCCATCTTCGTAAAATTTAGAGCATTCATTAGAACCCAATTCGAACGAGAAATAAAAAATATTCAATGTGATAATGGCAGGGAATATGACAACGGGGTATTTCAGGAATTTTGTGCAACTAATGGGATCAATTTTCATTTTTCTTTCTCTCATACGTCTTCACAAAATGGGACAGCCGAATGCAAAATTCGTACCATTAATAACATTGTCCGCACTTTATTGATTCATGCTTCCGTACCCCCGTCCTTTTGGCATCATGCTCTACAAATGGCTACATATCTCTTAAACATTCTTCCTTCCAAAGGTTTGACATATTCCCCCCTCCCCCTTCAAATTTTATATAATAAGATTCATTCGTATTCACATCTTAGGATCTTTGGGTGCTTATGTTATCCGTTATTTCCGTCCACCACAATAAACAAACTTCAGGCCCGGTCTACTCCGTGTGTTCTTTTGGGTTTTCCATCTAATCATCGTGTTTACAAATGTTTTGATTTATCCTCTAATAAAATCATCATTAATCGCCATGTAATTTTTGATGAATCCCAGTTTCCGTTTGCTAAGGTTAGTAATCTCGTGCCCAGTTCGTATAATTTTTTGGATGATGGTATATCTCCGTATATTATTCACAATTTTTCAGAAATATTCCGCACTCCAAATCCTCCAGCGGGCCTACTGCCCGCTGGTCCCACTGGTTTGTCGCAGCCCTCTGTGCCCAGTTTCGTCACTAGGTCAGTTTCAACAATTGGGCCAGTCCAGCCCAATACTGGAACTGGTCCAGTTCCTGCATCCTCCACTGTTTCTACTTACCGAGTTTCGGCAGTGGGTCTGCTGGCCCGTCCGTCCCGAGTCCAGAAAATTCCCACAATCCGCCCAATTCTTCCCCAAGTCATAGACCGGTCACTCATAGTCAACTGGGTGTTTTTAAACTAAAAAGATATTTTAATTTAACTTCTATTGTTCTTAAATCACCCTTACCCCGTAATCCTATGTCTGCATTAAATGACCTGAATTGAAAAATTGTTATGACCGATAAATATAATGCTCTTATTGATAATAAGACGTGGGAGTTGGTGCCCCGTCCATATGGTATTAATATTATTAGATTTATATGGATTTTTGCTCATAAGGACAATTCAGACGGTTCGTTTGCAAGGCATAAGGCTCGGCTTGTGGGTGATGGTAAGACTCAACAGGTTGGTGTGGATTATGGGGAGACGTTTAGTCCGGTGGTCAAGCCGGCTACCATTCGCATTGTGCTCATCTTGACTCTTTCGAAAGTATGGCCCATTCATCAGTTACATGTGAAGAACGCTTTCTTACATGGTGATCTCAAGGAAACAGTCTATATGCATCATCCTTTGGGGTTTCGGGATCCCAAATATCCTCATCATGTCTGTTTATTGAAAAAGTCCTTATATGGACTTAAGCAGTCCCCTCGGGCCTGATATAAGAGGTTTTCCGACTATGTTTCGACTATTGAGTTCACTCACAGCAGGTCGGATAATTCCTTGTTCATCTATCGTCGTGGTTCATCTTTGGCTTATATAATATTATATGTGGATGATTTATCTTAACTGCCTCTTCCGATGTCTTACGCCAGTCTATCATGACAATGCTCAGTTCTGAGTTTGCTATGAAAGACTTGGGGCCCTTGAGTTATTTTTTGGGGATTGATGTCACTCGTCATACAGATGGATTGTTCTTGTCATAGAGGAAGTATGCATCCGAGATCATTGAGAGGGCTGGGATGTCATCCTGTAAGTCCACTTCCACTCCGGTTGATACTAAACCCAAATTGGGTACTGCGACCGGCGCACCATATGGGGACCCGACCCGCTATCGCAGTCTTGCAGGGGCTCTTCAGTATCTCACATTCACGAGACCAGATATTACGTATGACGTACGACATGTGTTTGTTGTTTATGCATGATCCCAGGGTTGAGCACATGAATGCGCTCAAACGCATCATTCGGTATATTCATGGTACACTTGACTATGGCTTGCATCTATATCCTTCATCGACATCCACACTTGTCTCGTATATAGATGCTGATTGGGGTGGCTATCCGGACACCAGACGGTCTACGTCTGGCTATTGTATGTTTCTTAACAATAATTTGGTGTCATGGTCTGCGAAACGTCAGTCGACTGTATCCTGATCCAGTGCCGAGGCCGAGTATCGAGGGGTAGCTAATGTGGTCTCGGAATCATGTTGGTTACGTAATTTTCTATTAGAGCTTCATTGCCCTATTCAGAAGGCGACATTGTTTTATTGTGATAATGTTAGTGTCATCTACCTTTCTGGTAATCCGGTTCAGCACCAGCGCACTAAACATATCGAGATGGACATTCACTTTGTTCGCGAAAAGGTTGCTTGTGATCAAGTACGCGTCTGCCATGTCCCGTCCAAGTATCAAATTGCCGACATCTTTACCAAGGGTCTTCCTTCAGTCTTTTTTGAAGATTTTAGGGACAGTCTCAGTGTGCGAAGACCGCCCGCTATGACTGCAGGAGTGTGTTAAATATGTTAAGTATACTCGTGATATACACAGAATATACACCATGTATATCACTGGTTGCCTTCGATAATTGGACTGTTGGATCGTGATATCAACCGTGTATATCACGATTTAGTGTCCTAGTTTAGGTAAAGTTTGGTTGTAATTATTATTGTACACGTACCATAATTGTATAGTTAGTGTCCAAGTAGAATAAAATTTTAGAAGTAGAATATGAATATGATTCTCCTATTATGGAAATATGCAAATTGTATATATACTCTTTCAATTAATGAAAATAATCAAAAGATTATTTCTTTCAATAACAAAGTTTGTTTATTCTACTGCAGTGAATGAGGTTGCTCTTTCCTTAATCAAAAACTTCGAATTCGATTCTTGGATATAGAAAAATCTTTAGTAGGAACACTCCCCAAAAAATGACCTGTTCGAATATAGTCGAATTCCAATGCAAACACCTGTCACTGGATGGAAAATTAAAAAAAATTGTTTATCCCAAAGAAGCAATTCATTTCGCAGACGGAATTGAGCTCCTAACTTGACAGTATGGCCTAATTGTGGTCCTTCAACAAAAAAATTACTCCATGCTAATTTATGTGAATCAAAAAAAGAATATGATATTTTTATTATTGAAGTGTGTGACCATTTGATCTAAAAGTTTAAACTGTTAGATAGAACACACTTTTAATATTTGATTATATTCTCAACATGTAAGATGATATTAATTTTTTTTAGGAAGTCTTTTTCATTAATATCAATATATATATAGTGTACAATATACAATCCTAATACAAGAGGAAAGAGGAATCCTAATCACAATACAAGAGGAATCCTAATCTAATAATGGGTAGGGATTGTCATTTGATCTAAAAGCTTAAGCTGTTAGATAGAACACACTTTTAATATTTGATTATATTCTCAACATTTATATTTAAAAATAATTTAATTTTATCAAATTACTAACAGTCACAAATTTATATAAAACTTATTTTGGACTATACATTTCAAAAGTTTTTTTTTTTTTAATTTTATGTCAATTTAAATGGTGTAACCGGAGGAATTAAATGAAAAATTAATAGCGCGCTGATAAATTAAACTGCTGGTACTTCCCCAATTCCCAGCTCTTTCTTTCTCATCATGAGCTCGTATTTGCGCAAGAAATTCCAACATACTTTCGGTTATGGGGAATCCCAGAATGGCAAAGATGAAATTCCGTACGCAGAGTCCGATGCTGAAACTGATGCCTCTGATACTGATGAACAGATTGAGAGTAATAAAGTTGGAATCATGAGAGCCCTTGTCGAGAAACAAGATCCCTCCGCTAAGGTCAGCTTCTCAATTCTTTACTTAATTTGAAATGTTCCACAATTGACAATTATTGTTGGCATCATAACATTATAAGGCCAGAAATGGCAAATATTTACACTCCACACCGAGAAGAAAGGGAACATGTTACCATCATGGACCTACAGTCTAGCACAACTACTTTCCCGTTGGCAGAAATTCCTAAACAAACTTAATTTCCAATGTTTGATTTCTTTTGCAATTGCTTATATGTTTTTCAAGGAATCAACTTGAAATTACTAACAAACGTCGTAAAATTTGATTTTAATCATGATTAAAATAATATATCTCTATTTAATATATTTGAAAATTTGATTTCTCCTCCTACAATCTCCATCTTTGGCACTCAAAATTATCTAAAAAAATTGATAACATCGATAATTTTCAGGGTAGTAATGAAAATCTTATATATTTTGATAAGAAATAAAAAACATTTAGATTCTTATCATGGAAATTAAGCTGCTGAAGATCATTATTAAAGCAAAATAGAAGAAAAAAAATGAGAACACTAAAAGTGAACCACTAGAAGAGAGCAAAACTATGGAGCTTCATTTTCTGTTAAAAAATAAAGTGACAATTCACGCCTAATTATAAAAAAAAATAAAAAATGCGTAGAACTAAAATATATAATTGTATTTATGTTTAATGTGGTTTAGAGTATAGATATAAGCAGATAAGTCATTGCTGTTAGATGAATTCCTTTAAAGAGAACCCCTTTAAATTTGTCTAGCCATTAGTATCTATTTGCTTTGCCAAATGAAGATTCAAAATAATACTTGTCTTGATTTTATTTTTGCTTTATTTCAGAGATGGATTTAAAAGGTACTAATTCGTTCAAAAGATTTAGAATACAATTGAATATTTGCTATCAGGTCAATCCTTTTAAAAATTTTAAGTTTGCTAGTATTTGGAATTGTCAAATCATTTGAGACCCAACTTTAATTAATTAAATCGAAACCATTAATTCAAAAGGGAACATGTGTCCATCCATATCTAAGTAAGAGCTCGGACAAATGTCATGTTCATAGCAATTGTTATGTTATATATAGAAGTTTGTTACTCCCTGTCTCAAAAAGAATGACTCACTTTCTTTTTTAATTCGTCCCAAAAGAATGACATTTTCTTATTTGACAACAATTTAACTTTAAACTTTACATTTTACGCAAAACGAGATAATTTATAACCAGACAAATATCTTTGACTTATTTTAGACGATAAGATTAAAAAGTTTTCCTTTATTTCTTAAAGTGCGTGCCAAATAAAAATATATCACATAAATTGAGATGGTTGAAGTAATTATTTAGTATATGTACTAAAAATTAGAACATTCTTTAATTTGTATTTTCTTATTTATAGTTGAAACTTAACTACTTTATAAGACAATTAAAGTCATCTCAAGGATTTTACACGAAGAAATGTATGACGAAAGAAAAAGTAAAAAAATAGTATACGTAAGAAAGCATATTTTTTTCCCGTATTTCGAGAAAAAGACCAAATTCACCCCTATACTTTGTTCGTACCCTTGGCTCTGTTAGGGCAAGAGGTATATCTGAACAAGATGATAGATTATTCTCCATATATTCTGTAATTAGTATCCTAGTGTAATTATGTAAAGTAGATATCCTCATTCGATTAGGATTACAATTGTAAACTCCTATAAATATTGTATCATGAGAAGACTCCAATCAAGGAGAATTACACTACTCTACATGGTATCAAAGTCAAACTCTAGCCTCCTCTCAAACCCCCGTATACTTATCACAACCTTTGTCTAGAGACCAATAAACACAACCTTCCATAGTACTGCTAAATCCCTTGGTAGTACGGTAGTACGCTTCACATATTGCAGTGATTTTTCAATCTGATTCGTTGGAACATCAGACATCTATTGATACTTGTGTTCAAGAATCAATGTGATTTCACAATTCATTAGACATTTGGCCTTTAAAAACTCATCACCAATCTTGAGTTCCGCGGCGTTTTCTTCTTCCCTCGACATCTTTGAGACTGATCACCTTGCACCTTTCTCTCTCCAATCAACGGATTCCGGCAACTTTTCGTCACCTTGAAAAGCGTATCGCTCGCTTTTAGGGTTCTTCAACAACCTTGTCTTTCTATCTAACTTACCATCCACGAACATGGCACGTTATTCCTCGTTGCAGCCTAGCATCCTGGGCCCACCTCCAGGCCCACGGTACACGGGCCACCAGCAACATGCCCACTTCTCCACGGCCCAACAACAGGCCTACGGTCCCATGACCCCTGCCGAACTGAGTCAGGCTTACAACATTATGAATCTCCAGCAGCCCGACGATGCAGGGTACATGGATACACGTGCCACATCCCACCTCACTCGCGACTCTGGTAATCTCCCTTATCTATTTAATTTGAACAATCCTCAATTTATTTTGGTCGGCAATGATAATCGCATTTCAATTCAAGGCTACGACACCACTCAAACACAACCACCTCACCCACCTTTTACCCTAAAAATGTCCTATATGTTCCTAACATCATTAAAAACTTAATCTCTATTAGGAAATTTACTAGTGACAATTCCGTATCTATTGAGTTTGACCCTTTTAGTTTTTCTGTGAAAGACCTACATACGGGGACAAATCTTATGAGATGTAATAGTCTGTGGGACCTATATCCCTTCTCATCCAATGCCGCCGCAAGTGTCAATCCACCTACCTCCCTAGCTGCAATCTCTCTATCAACTTGTCACAGTAGACTTGGACACCAGGGAGCACCAGTTTTTAACTTTCTTAGAAGTCACAATTTAATTTAATGTAATAAAGGGAAATTTGCTCAAAATTGCTATTCTTTTCCTCTAGGAAAACATGTTAGACTTCCGTTTACGTCATCTTTAAGTGTTACTTTTTCTCTTTTTGACATCATTCAAGTGGATTTATGGACATCTTTCATTACTAACAAACTTGATCATAAATATTATTTGGTATTATTAGATGACTTCTCCACCAAGGCTACTCCCACTCTGTTTCGGATATCATCATTTCTAATTTTATCCCTCCTTGTATGCCCACACATCCATCTTATCATCCTCATCTCCGCAACTTTCATCTTTTGGGTGTGCGAAGTCTTGACCGGCCAACACTCCGCCCCATACAACATAGTCGGTCTAACCACCACCCTATAGAACTTGCCTTTAAGTTTTGGTGGCACCTTTTTATCGCACAAGACTCCAGATGCGAGCCTCCATTTCATCCACTCTGCCCCAATACGATGTATACGATGTGTGACATCATCATCAATCTCTCCATTCTCTTAGATAATAGACCTGAGGTACTTGAAGCTCCTTTTCTTTGGAATGACCTGAGTACCAAGCCTCACCTCCACGCATGTGTCAAGGTCGCTCCCGTTAAACTTGCACTCTAAGTATTTTGTTTTGGTCCTACTCAGCCTGAACCCTTTAGACTCCAGAGTCTGTCTCCAAACCTCCAGCTTAGCGTTCATTCCGTTGTGAGTCTCATCAATCAGGACTATGTTGTCTGCGAATAACATACACCATGGAACCTCTCCTTGGATTGGCCGCGTCAATACATCCATCACCAATGCAAATAGGAATTGGCTAAGAGTTAATCCCTGGTGCAGCCCCATCATCACTGGGAAGAACTCCGAGTCTCCTCCTACTGTCCGTACCCTGGTCTTGGCTCCATCATACATATTCTTGATTGCCCTAGTGTATGCCACATGTACACCTCTAACCTCCAAATATCTCCATAGAACCTCCCTAGGGACTTTGTCGTATGCCTTTTTGAGGTCGATGAAAACCATATGTAGATCTCTCTTCCTCCCCCTATACTGCTCTACCAACCTCCTAATAAGATGAATGACTTCTATAGTCGAATGCCCCGGCATGAATCCAAATTGATTCTTGGAGATAGACACGCATTTTCTCACCCTCATCTCCACAACTCTTTCCCAAACTTTCATAATGTGGTTTAACAGCTTCATACCCCTATAGTTGTTGCAAATCTGGATCACATTTGGTCTTGTACAAAGGAATCATTGTACTCCACCTCCATTCTTCAGGCATCCTCGCCGTCTTAAAAATGATGTTAAACAACTCAGTCAGCCACTTCAAACCTGCCCTACCAGTGCTCTTCCAAAATTCAATTGGGATCTCATCAGGCCCGATCGCTTCCCCTGCGCATCCTGCGAATAGCACCCTGAACCTCCTCAATATTAATGTTTTCATAATACCCAAAACCTAGGCACCTACCAGAGTGCTCCAGATCTCCCAGCACAATGTCTCTATCTTTTTTTTCGTTCAAGTGTTTATGGAAGTAAGTCTGCCACCTCCGCTTAATATGCGCGTCCTCCACCAGTACTTTATCGTCCTCGTCCTTGATGCACCTTACGTGATCCAAGTCCCGGGCCCTCCTCTCCCTCGCCTTGGCTAGTCTGTACAACTTCTTATCCCCGTGTTTTTCCTCTAATTCCACATATAGACGTTCAAAAGTCATTGTTTTCGCTGACGTAACCGCTAGTTTTGCCTCATTCCGCGCCATCTTATATAATTCCCTATTCATCCACTTCACTTCATCCTTGCTTTCTACCAATTTCGCATACGCCATTTTTTTCGCTTCCACCTTCTCTTGAACTTTACCATTCCACCACCAGTCCCCTCGATGCCCACCACGTCTACCCTGCGAGACCCCTAGCACTTCTCTAGCAACCTCCCGAATGCAATTGGCTGTCTTGTCCCACATACCGGCCGCATCCCCACTACTCCGCCAAGCCCCCTTGGCCATCAACCTCTCTCCCATCTCCTTTGCACTGGCCATGGTCAAACTCCCCCATTTGATTCTTAACCTGTCATCTATAACCCTCTTCTTCTTCTCCATCTTGATCTCCAAATCCATCACCAAAAGCTTATGTCGGGTTGTAAGATCCTCATTAGTCTTTACAAAGACCTTTCTTAACCTTCCTAAGGAGCAAAAGGTCTATCTGAGTCTTATCCACCGAACTATGAAAAGTCACCAAATGCTCATCCATCTTCAGGAACCTCGAATTGGCTATCACCATCCCAAAAGCTCTAGCAAACTCCAAAAGTGAGACGCCTCCCTCGTTCCTGCCCCCAAGGCCAAAACCTCCATGCACATCGTCATAACCCCCGGAAGTGCCCCGATATGTCCATTAAAATCCCCTCTTACAAATAACTTCTCAGTGGGTGGTATACCTCCTACCACTTCGTCCAAATCTTCCCACAAGCGCCTCTTTTCCTCCTCGTTCAAGCCCGCCCGCGGTGCATACGCACTAATAATGTTCATAGTGCACCCTTCAACTACCAACTTAATCGTCATCATCCTGTCATTAACCCTCCTAACCTCTACCACCTGATCCCTTAGCTCGATGTCTACCAAAATGCCTATCTCATTCCTATACTTCGACCTACCCGAGAACCATAGCTTATACTCATCTACATACTTATCCTTGGGTCCTACTCATTTGGTCTCTTGAATACATGCTATATTAATCCTCCTCTTTTTAAGAATCTTAACTAGCTCTATGGACTTCCCCGTTAAAGTTCCAATATTCCAAGACCCTATTCTCAGCCTAGTATTACCCTTTCCCCCTTAACCCTCGCCTCTGTGCCCGACCGAGAACATGACCCTAGTCTACCATCATTCACCAAAGCCACTAGAGCAAAAAATACTAGTCAAAGGTTAACGTTAACACACACGGGAACCAATACTAAAGCACAAGTTAGCAAGAATCTAGAGGTAAGTCAGGGTACTACAAATCAAAATTCTAAAGCAAAGGACAAGAAGAATAAAGACAAGAATGTAAAGTCAAGATTCAATAAAACGCAACACGCGAGAATTTAACTACAAGGATAAGGACAAATATTGAGTACGGGGAACTGGAGGTACCAACTCCATGCTAATAGAACCTGTTCACACGCCGGAACACACTGATCACTGCCTAAAATCACTATTTCCTGCTGAAAATTTTGTACCGGAATGCTAGGTGGGAGAACAGAGCGATAGAACCCGGGTGTACATCGTGGAAGATCTTGTGGTACCTGCAAAAACAGGAAAAAGCTCCGGCGTTAATGTGGTGGTGGTGGATTTCACCAAAGCTCAAAGCTCCGGTGCGGAGGTGGAAGAGATCTTTTTCGGCGCAGCGACTTGATATAACCCTTATCAATGAGAAGCTTAGCAACCCCAAGATGATACAGAAACAAAAATCCAAAAGTCACAAAGCACTGCCGGCCGTACTTTCTCCAATCGCCCAAAAAGAGCTCCGCCGGCCGCTGCTCTGAAAGAGAGTATTTTGCTAACTATATTGCTAACTATGTCAATATGTAAATATTCTCCATATATTCTGTAATTAGTATCCTAGTGTAATTATGTAAAGTAGATATCCTCATTCGATTAAGATTACAATTGTAAACTCCTATAAATATTGTATCAATGAGAAGACTCCAATCAGGGAGAATTACACTATTCTACACAAGAGGCTAACGACAAGAACAAATTTGTTCCAAAAGTATAAAGCAGGTTAAATGTAAACTATTTTTGAAGGAGAGTAAATTTGACCATTTTGCCATAAGGATTTTGTATAATTATATCTTTTGAATACATAATTAACAAAAGCATGCTTTATCTAACAATTAAAATATTTGAATTAGATGATCACACAATTTTGTATGATATCATAGCTAATGATTGAGAGGGACGAGTATGGAGGTATCAGAGCATGGCATGTTCCCGACTTACTGCATTTTCTCGTCTACCCGCCAATTCACTATACCTTTATTTGTAGCTTGTGAAAGCAAACACGAAAAAGAAGTTTGTCTCTGCATGGATGTTGGTGGCCATAATTACTCGAATTATTTGGGTGGGACACAACGGATATCTAGATAAGCCCATGAATCTTTGTGATGGGTTATGTAGCACTTACTTTGTGGAGAAGATTGTTGAGTGTGTGAACAAAGTCTCACATTGGTAGTTGATAAGAAAAAGAAGCTACATATTAGATATAGTGATACTCTATATGCTGTGACGCCTTTTTAGAAAAACCTTGCGGGTTTAGCCCAAAGCGGACAATTATCATACATGTTAAAAGTGTCTTTGGGTTTGTTTGAGGCCAACAACTGGTATTAGAGCATGCAGAGGTCTTCGGGTCGAGTCTCATAGCCACCTATTATCAAAAAGAATTTTCACATTCTTGGCTCAGGAAATAGTATAAAGTCTGCAAGTAAGGAGGCGTGTTGAATACATAATTAAGTAAATAAAAGCATACTCTCTCTAACAGCTTAAACTTATAGATGAGATGGTTGTACAATTCTATATGGTATCAAAACCAATTGTTCAGGAGATGCTAGAGCATTGGTATGTGGTTCGACTCATTGCCTTTGTATGTTATCTACATGCCAGTTTACTATAATCTTGCTCGTATCTTGGAGACGCAAACACAAAGGAAGCCCGACTGTGCGTGGATTTTGGTGGCCATAAATGCTCGGATAATGTGGGTGGCACACAAAATCTCCAGATAAGCCCATGAATCTTCATGATGGGCCATGTAGGACATAGTTTGAGGAGAGATTATTGGGTGTGCGAATAAAGTCTTACATTGATAGTTGAAGAAGAAAAAAAAGTTACATATAAGATTCTTATATAGGGGTATTTTTAATGGTGTGAGGCTTTTGAGGAAAACCTTTGTGTACTTGACCCAAAGGGGACAATTATCACCCATGTTAAGAGCGTCTTTGGGTAATCTTAGTCCGACAACTGGTATTAGAGCAGACAGAGCTCTTCGATTTGAGTCTCATTGCAACTCTTATATAAAGGAAATCAAGTTTGTGCGTGAGCGTGCTAAAGACATAATTAATTATATAAATGTATACTCTGTGCCTCTCTCTAACACTTTAAATTTTAGATGAAATGGTTGTACAATTCAATAATATATCTTGGCTCTGGGTCATTATTCAGAAAATAGGGGAACTAAAGTAGCTAGAAATCTCTCTATGAGATAACATCTACTACAGCCAATCTTACAGATTTCTTACATCCACTCTTCTTTTCTTAGACTTTTCCTTCTTTATTTGCCTGTGGATGGGAAGGAGTAGGTTTCTTCTGCTGAGATACAAAAGATGCTGCTGCTTATACATATGAGGATACTAAAACCTACTTTAATCCGTCTGAAATGAGTGTCCAGCTTTTTGATTCTACTATTTTCATGATAGTTAAACTAGCCAGTGATGGAGCCGGGCCTGGTCAGAACCTATCTGACTTTGGTGTTACACTAACCAGTGATAGAGTTATTCCTGGTTATACCCACTTATATCTACTACTCAACTTTTTGACAATATTGTTTTCTGTGGTGTTAGGTTAGTATCAATAGTCTAACAGGTGTTCTCTGCTTGTGAAATGCAGGGTATGGATGATCAGATGATTCGCAGGTTTTTACGAGCTCGAGATCTAGATATTGAAAAGGCTTCCACTATGTTCCTCAAGTTCCTGAGCTGGAGAAAGGACTTTGTACCTAATGGTTCCATATCTCCTTCTGAAATACCAAATGAGCTCGCGCACAATAAGTTGTTTATGCAAGGACAAGACAAGATAGGGCGCCCTATTGTTGTTGCATTCGGTGGACGACATAAGCAAGTGAATGTAGATGAGTTCAAGCGTATGCATTCGAAAAACCCGATTTCATCTATCTGTATCTTATGCTCCATATGCTTAATAACCTAGGCTGGAACGACTTTCTCTTTTGGAAAATAAAGCTGACATTGTACTAACATTTTCGTCCTTCACTACAGGTTTGGTCACGTACACCCTTGACAAAGTATGTTCTAGGTAATTCAGAAAACATATGATCTCTCTCTGATTCTCCCCACCTCCCTCCATGCATACACCCCTTCCAATATTTCCTTTCTGCCTTAAGTGGAAAAACTCGAGCTTGAAGTCCTTAGTCAAACATAGAATGAACTGATGTATAAGTTGGACCTAATATGATATGTACTTTGTTCTCATGTTTCAATCAATTAATAATAGACTGAAGCATTATGGAATGGACTCATTTCTTCTCATCTAATCAATCTCGTCATAGTCAGGTTTCAAGGGGTCCCTTCTAGCCTTGTAATTATAATCAGATCTCTAACCGATAGCTTTCTCTGCTTCTCTACCTGTCTGTTTCTCTTTTATCTATCGGGTTGTGTTTGCATGTCTACTTGTTTGTTCATATTATTTTCCTTTTTCCAAGTTTTAGCTTATGATATTCGGTATTTGGGTTTCTGGCATACGTTTTTAGAATGCCAAATGAGCAAGAGAAGTTTGTTGCTATTGGAGACCTGGAAGGATGGGGATATGCTAATAGTGATATTCGTGGATACTTGGCAGCTCTTTCAATATTGCAGGTTTGTTCCCCACCATGTCATTCAAGACACAATTCCAATGTAATCTTAATTCGGAAACTCATGTTTGTTTCTGTGTAAACTTCAGGACTGCTATCCTGAGAGGCTAGGCAAGTTATTTATAGTCCATGTCCCCTACATATTTATGACTGCATGGAAGGCTATTTACCCTTTTATTGACCGCAAAACAAAGAAAAAGGTAATTAGTATTACTGCATGAAAGGTGATTGACCCTTTTATTAATTTCTAGAATTTAATGAATAGTTTTGTTGTTGATCCATCAGACAGAAGTCTTGGGAAACTAGCATTGCAACTTCCTAGTGTGAACATAATTATAAAACCATGTATAGAGTCTATAGATACAGATTGATATATGAGCTGATCCATTTTATTGTTTTTCTTCTCTTTGAAATATTTGTGCAGATTATTTTCGTTGAGAACAAAAAATTGAGGTCAACCCTTGAGCGAGACGTTGACGATGACCAACTCCCTGACATATATGGTGGCAAATTGCCATTAGTTCCTATCCAAGACTGCTAAATGGAATGCCAAACTGGTCTTGCTTATTCCCTCAAGCTTGGGCATAACTAAACTGCCATTGTAATGCCCCGTATTCAGGAAGCTATAATTACAGCGGTTTTGTTAATGACTTAATTCCCTAGAGGTCATTCATTACTAAATGATTCATATGCATAAATAATCTAGTATGATTATTGACTTTAACTGGTGCTCCTATAAATATTAAATGTAAACTGTTCAGGAATGATAACTGAACTTCATGAGTAGAAACTATTGTCTCCATTACATCTCCTGTTTGGTGTGACCGAGAGAAGTAAATGATAAATAACAAACTCCGACACAGCCACGTTGAAACTTCGGCTGATAGGAAGCCACTTTCTCATAGACACAGCTTTGTGTATGCGGAATGGGATAGCAAGGATATCCCATGGAATTAGCTATCCCGCCTTCTATAAGGGATAGCTAATCCCACCACTTACCATTTTAGTACATCTGCATGTTATTCCTCTTCCCACCAATCAAACGCCGGATAAAATAATCCAGCATTTTATCACATGGGATTGACATCCCATCCCACATACCAAACAAGCCGTCTGTGGAATAAACAAGTGTGTTCAGACATCCCTTATTCCAGCTCCGAGTTAGGATAGAAGCAGCTGTCTCAACCCCTTGAATCTCTAACTTTACATGAACCCTTGAAATCTGATGCAGCAGTATTTCTTCAACTTCTTGTACGTAATAATATTTACTTTTGATATGCTACTGGGGATACAGCTTACTCCTGGAGACATTTTAACCCGCTGAAAAGGAGAAATAAGTCAAAGAAGGCACCTCCACAAGGTGCATCTAGCTTGCCGAAACTGTCTAGAAAAAGCTATCACGTAATGCCTATTTCTTTTTTCAATTTTGCACTTCAATAATGGCTACTTAGTACCCTCACTTAAGCAGCATCCTGCAGTCTGAGTACGCAGCATGTGACGTCCAGTTTGCACTGATGAATCCCATAATGGAGAACAATTCACATATGAGAGGCTAGCAAGAGTGCACAAAACAAGACCTCTGCGAAAATCACATATAGGACCCATGGCGAAAAAATTTATAGAAAAAATATTTAAAAGAAATTGCCAACAATCTGGAAAACGCTTAGCATGCAGCCAGCAAAATTATTTGCACAAAAATTCACGATCTACCCAAAACTGGTGGGCAAGTACAAATCCAAAATCATAACTCCCAAAGTTAACATAAGGAATTTGAAGGGAAAAAAAAGGTGTATGGTTTTCGTCAAGATCATAATTTGGTTCCAGCAGCTACAAGTACAACTTTTTACCTACTCCATTAACCAATAAGTAATTTGTTATCGTCCAGGAAACTATAAGTAGGGACCTCCAGATTATATGGTGCAGGTCCCTTGCGTATCCTACCAGAGATGTCATAATGGGAGCCATGGCAGGGGCAAAACCAACCACCAAAATCACCAGCATTTGGCAAAGGAATGCACCCAAGATGGGTGCATACCCCAACAACCACAAGCCATTCTGGATTCTTAACCCTATCTGTATCTTCTTGTGGATCGCGAAGGGAGCCAAGATCAACACTGTTTGCCAAACTGATGTCATCCTCAGTTCGGCGCCTGATGAAAACAGGTTTTCCACGCCACTTCACAGTAACAGTTGTACCAGGTTCAATGCTGGAAATATCCACTTCAAGGGAAGCAAGGGCAAGAACATCCTTACTGGCAGACATGCTCAGTACAAACTTAAGAATCAAGAGACGCACCAATGAGGCATAGACAAACCTGCCTCCTGTCAAGACAAAGTAAGCAAATGCACGTTTGCTTGGATCGCCAGGTGGATAACGCTCATGGTTGTGCTCATCATAAACAATTTTTGATGTTGGATTCTTGATAGCAGCCACTGTGGGTGGGAGATCTGGGACTAAACCCATCTCATGTGCAGGAGAAACTGAATTTGAGGAAAACCCTGAAACAATTGAAGATCTGTTAGAAGTAGTAGATGCCGACCCTAGTAACTTCCAGAACTTATCATAGATAAAGCCAAATCAGCAAATGACAGGAATCCAACATCACAAGGGGAGAAAAAGCTGACCATTCAGATACTACTAGCTAACTATCTTAGACAACTAGTTCCCCTTCCATGGATTTTCCCCAGAACATCTATGGCGAGTTTGCATGTCCAACAAATGACATGAACATTTTCTTCCAATAATCTTACCAGGCTTTGTTATTCACAAGATCCTCTCAGACTTAGAGGTAAAGGACCATGTGCAACTCATCAACCCCACCCCAACAAGCCAACATTTAAAATGAACTGCATGTTGTTGCAGTGGTAGAGGAATTAAAACTCTCTCGTTCATAATTTTTTTAAGCATTTAGATGCAGGATAGTTACAGTTTACTTCAGGCATACAATGAGCTGACAAATTGTCAGATAGAACCTCCAAAGCAGTTGAAGCTTTGCCAACACATTTCCTCTGGTTGGATAAACTAGAAGGTCACGTAAGAGAACTCAAATTGTAGAACTTCGCCACCTTACCACAGTATAGTCTATGCTGAGGTCTAGGACAGCACAACCAAAAAATTCAGCCTATATTACCCAAACTAAATAAGCACAGAAATGATTGCAGAAGACGCAATGAAACAAACACGTTGTCAAAAGACTAATAACTATAACTGCAGCAGTCAGTTAAGACAACAACAACATACCCAGTGTAATCACACAAGTGGGGTCTGGGGAGGGTAGGAGGTAGAGAGGTTGTTTCTGATAGACGCTCGACTAAGAATAAGGCAATAAAGCAATAGCAATAAAGCAGTAGAACAACAACAAAGCAAGTCAAATAGGAAAAAGGATCAGTAACTACAACAAAAGTAACTACAACAAAATAATATGCTTACGCTAACAACGAGAGACATG
The DNA here is from genome assembly GCA_029783415.1 of Anisodus acutangulus. Classification (NCBI taxonomy): domain Eukaryota; kingdom Viridiplantae; phylum Streptophyta; class Magnoliopsida; order Solanales; family Solanaceae; genus Anisodus; species Anisodus acutangulus. Next base: position 24,808,702 of record CM056500.1, on the reverse strand, counting down.
AAATACTAACAGAAATCGAAGGACAAGAAACTATAAAAGGAATACTACAACTACTAATATGGCAGTGGCCAGTTAAGAATGATACAACAATCATTAATGAGATCCCCGTGAAACTAATGGTGTGTTTGGTAAAATGGAAAATATTTTCCACGAGAAGTGTTTTTCTGAAAAAGATTTCCAGGATATAAGTCAATTTCTACTTATTTTCCACTGTTTGGTTCGTGACAAAAACATTTTCCGGCAAATATTTTCAAATGAGTTCCATAATAATATCACAAAAACAGAAACTTTAATACTACTTTGGCCTGTTATTCCACAAGAATCACCAAAAGTAACCTCCTCCTGTTTTAGTTCTTAACTTGCTTGTAGCCATTGAAATTTTATCCATTTCATTGAGCAAAAGAAGATTTTTCAAGAACTCAATGGCTTATCAGTTAAGTCACTGTATTAATTTATACTGATGATGAGCAGAAATATTTATATTATAAGCTATTGTAATATAGCTTATAATATAGAACACTAATGATTTTTTTAAGAGTATGTTTTGGACGCGAAAAATGTTTTCCTTTTGGGTCCTTAGGGAAGTCATTCTCCACTAACTAGGAGAAAATGTTTTACTAAATATTTAGTTTAACCAAACATGGAAAAATTGGAAATTCCTTCGTACCAAACACACCCTAAATGAAAACATCAAATGAACCAGACAAAAAGTACTTGAACTGTGTTGTTGCAAGATGCATGAGGAAATCAAATAGTCACGGTATATAAGTGGGATCTCACCTACGACTACTGCAATTTAGAAGTTTATGGTAATACCAGTAAAAGATAACATGTGGAAAGTGGAACCAAAAAAATTGGTAGAAGAATTGTTAGAAACTAAGTAGGCGTTTGAACATAGAAACCAAAAAAATGAAATGAAATTTTTGAAGTTGGAGTTGGAGGTGTGTTTGGCCATAGTTTTTGTAAATAATATTTTGTTGTTGAAATGTAATTTTTCAACAAGATTTTGACTGTGTAAAAGTGAAAAATAAGGTTTTGGTTGTTTTTCAAAAAAATTCATGACCAAACACTGATTTTTGAAATAAAGTGAAAAAAATTCCCGGAAAAAATGAATAATTCTTGTGGCCAAACGGGTCCTAAGGTATCAGTTCATTGTGGAATAAATTAGTTTGAGAATAAACCTAATAAGTTCCCCAAATAATTAGCAATCAAGTTATTGCAGGATCAAAGGTAGAGTTAAGGTCTGCATACATCCTACACTGAGTATGTTGTTGTTGTATTGCAGGAACAAATAAAATCAAACAAATTAAGAGGGAAACAGACCTCGGAAAATAGAAGCAAGGGAAGGAGAAATGGATCTGGGGGAAGAGGCATGGGATGAATAATCATCAGGATTTGCAGTGATAAAGGCGGTCGAAGATGGAGCAGCGGAGCGCAAGGGCCATCGCGAGAGAGACGAAGCCCTCCTCCCAACTATCCTCAGCATCTTCTCTTTCGTTCTCAGCCTAGGGTTACTGCGACACAGTGATGATGCTTTTTGAGACCCGGGGCAAGATTAACAGCTTTCCTTTTTCCTATTTCTATTTTCCACTCTCTTCCTAAAAGGTCGGTGATTCGGTCACACTTTCTGAAAACTTTTTCTTTTTTTACACTCCCTCCGTTTCAAAATATTTATCTAACTTTCCTTTTTAGTCAATTTAAAAAAATATTTTTTTTTCCTTTTTAATAACTCTTTCATTTCAACTTTTCACATGACATATTTAAGACCACAAAATTAAAGATCATTTTTGTACATTCAACATATTTTTAATTTAAGACCACAAGATTCAAAAAAAAAATTACTTTCTTAAACTTTATGTCTAGTAAAAACTAGAGAATTTTTTTGAAATGGAGAGAGTATTCTTTTAGTGATAAAAAGAAGAGTCTTGGAGTAACCGATAAAGTTAATTGTCATGTGACTAGGAGGTCAAGGGTTTAAGCCGTGGAAATAGTCTCTTGTAGGAATGCAAGCTAAGGCTGGGTACAATAGATCTTTGTGATCCGATACTTCTCCGGATCCAGTACATAGCGCAAACTTAGTGCATCGGGCTGCTCTTTTTTTTTTAATTCTTTTAGTAATAAGAAAAACTAAAACATTAATTTATCTTTAGGCTTGGGCTTGGGCTTGGGCTTGGGCTTGGGCTTGGGCTTGGGCTTGGGCTTGGGCTTGGGCTTGGGCTTGGGCTTGGGCTTGGGCTTGAACTTAGAGGCAGTTTGGTAGGGTGTATAAGAATAATGTTAATCGAAGTTTATTACTAATGTTAGTATTAGTAATGATGGAATTAGTTATGCAGAGATTGTGAGAGGCTTCAAGGCAATTGTATCTTTAACCATGTTGATGTATGTATTAGAAACCATTGCATTGTTAATAGCATGGTTTGTCATTGTAATGCCTCGAACCATGGTCTGGGCGAAACACGACACTCGGTTCCTAACAGCACGTGACCGAGCAAACCACATGGGCTGCTGAATCAACATGGACATCAAAAGCATGTAATAACAATAATAATAATAAATAAAACATGTAAAACATAATTATTAAATTATAGTCTGAAATATAATATATAGCGGAAATATCTTGTAACACCTCGTAACTTCGGGCTATGGTTTGAACAATACGATGAAAATGATGGAATCAAGATAAGGAGTGTAGGAAGTGTTTTGAAAACTAATCAAGACATAAGAAGAGTCTTAGAAAAAATTAGAGTCGAAAGCTACTCTACGGAGCATATTTTAAAGTGAGTTTGCAATATGCCTCACTTAAACCGAGTTTACAGATAAATATATAAAAAATTTGAAAAAACTTCCCTAATGAAAGTTGTTATCCTTTGAAAACCTTTCATCCATATTCGGCCTACGTCAAACGGGGTTCTATACAAAAAGTTATGGCCGATTTACTGAATACGTATAAAATATAAACTCCGATTCTTGTAGGATTAGGTTTGAAAGCCCAAGTCTTTATGATAACATATAAATACAACCCTAAACTGTTTTATGTAAGGATTTTCGATCAGAGCTGCTACCAAACACCTAAGATGAGTTCTTATTCAAATCCTTATGTCAATTATATTAAGCTAACACTAGATTAACACTAAATCATTATTTGGAATCGTTAGATTTTGAAAAATCCATTCAAGATCGAATTTGAAATGAAACTTTGGGATTTCTTCAAAAAGCCAAGTCCCTCAATCATTATTAGATTATATGAAGTTATTATTATGTTTAGACATTTAATGGTTGGTATAATTATGAAATATGATTGATTTAGATGCACTCCATCAAACACAAAATTCTAGTAATTTTACTGTAGTGTGGATGTTTATTTAGGGGGTTATAAGAATCCCCACTATATATTTATTTTGTGGTGTTTTTTGTCAACCCCCACAAAATGCTATGTTTTGTGGAGATTTATTTTTGGGGGTTGTAAAAAATCGTCACCATGTGTTTAGTATGTGGTATTTGTTCCAACTTTCACACAAAAAAAAAATTGTGGTGATTTTTTTGTGGAGGTCAACCTCCACCATCTTTTTTTTTAATTGAATCAAGTTGCACATTTTAGTTAATTTTCTATAAATTAATTTAATTTAGGTTGATTAATTTCTAGCCCTCCTAGTGTGTTGTCCTTCTCACTTTCATATTCTTACATAACAAAAAGAATATTCAAATACAGAGCTCTTCTATTATCTTCATGTCTTACTAATTTTTTTATTGTATTTATTCATCTATTATCTCAAATAAATATTTTGAGATATCTCATTTTTATAGATATCTTGAAACACAATTGATATTCATTTATCAATAAATCTATTTATTGATAAGATAATATAGATCTACCTATGGATCAATCTCCATATTTAAATATGGAAGAACTGATAAGTGTAACTAACGAATGATTTTCACCCGTCCTCCTTTATTATCTACTGATTTCTCTTGGGCAAAAGGAGTCACCATTCTCTTCGATCGTTCCGATCAGGATAAATGGGTTGGTTTGTTTCATTTTTTATCTACGCAATTTTCTGTCTGCATTTCTAATCATACTAAGCGGAAGGTAATTATAAAAGAGTGACTATGAAATAACAATTCTCCTTTCCATTGAAATATGCATTTACACATTTCTTTAATTTGTATTTTCATCTTTAGCTAAAAGTCCAAAGGTCTATATTCTCTTTCTTCTTTATTGGTCACTTCTCAATATTAAGGATAATACTTTTATTATGGGTGGAAACTATAGGGCACTAGTAACTAAATGATAATATTGTCAAAGATCGTGGGTGTATTGGTCAAAACACAACAAGCCTTTAGATGGATATATATGCGAAGGAGGATGAGATTAATACGAGCAGGGAGGTTCATGAACTATGCCTGCGAAGTCAGAACGACATACAAACGAGCTCTCGGTCGGTCATCAAAGCCTCATACTTCATTCCGTACGTATGCTATATATAGCAAGCCGGACATTCAACTCCTGCTCCCGGTGATTCATAATTAGAGATAACCATGCATTTCTATATTCAATGGATCACGGTTTACCCTATCTCAAAATTCATGATCCTCACGCCAGTAACGATAACTAGGAAAGTTAGTTAGCTAGGTCAAACCTATATGTACCCCTTAAATTCTAATTTGTATCCCATCAAAACTCTTAATTGAATACAATTTTACTTATTTTTGTCTATTACGAATTCACGAGTGTTTATGAGGACTCATTGCATCATTCGAAGCACTCTATTTAATAATTCTGCAAATTGAATAAGATTTTCTCTCTTTTTATTCACTTATTTGGCTTACTTGTTATTATTTCGCCTAGTCTTAATTGTTATTTATTTCTTCAAACCTACCATCAAAGATATCATAAATGAATTTCGTTGCTATAGACCTCTTTCACATAAATTTAACTGATTTTTTTAATAAACAAACTTTAATCTAAAGAGTGAGTTTATTAGCACACAACAACATATATTGGAATAAGAGAAGAAAAAGACACAAGAATTTAATGAGCTCCAGCCGAACCTAGTCCTCAGAACAAAAGTAGAGAGTACTATTATGCATGAAAAGGATTGTACAATATAAAGAATCTCTAATTAAACTCCTTTATATAAATTTTAAATAGTTCATAATCCTAAAGGGAATAGTTTTTAAAACCTACAAAGTACAAAATTTTCTCAGATCTACAAGAAACTAGTTTTCTTCCGATCTACGAGGAAATATTACATAATTAAGATTCACAAAATTCGAGAAACAAGCAATAAATCTTTCACATAGCTTGAATTCTCTTCTTCAACGGGGACAACATTTCTCTGTCTTGCCCTCAACCATTTAAAGGACTCTACTAAGTACTTCACATACTAATTAAGTACAGTCAATACCTAAACTTATTGATGATCATATCTATTAGCGAATATTTTTCGAATATTCACCGTATATTTTGTAATTATGATAGTTGTATAATTAAGGTAACTTAGGATTCTAATTGTATTAGAAATCAATCATTTAAGGTAAATTATGATTCGTACCATATTAGGAATCAACCCTTGTACAGCTATATATATGGTGAATAATGAAAGGAATCCCTAAGAGAAATTATTTTATCTTACATGGTATCAAGAGCCTAAAACCTAAATCCTACTCTTCTCCCTTCTCTCTCTCTTTCTCGGCCAAAAACCAGAATTTCTCGGCCAAAACAAAAAAAAATTCGGCCAAACAGAAATTCAACAAGGCAGCCACCATGTCTTCCCCCACAAATTTTGGTTCCTCCACTGGCACTTTTGACAACCCCTCTCAACGTTCATCGTCTTCTTTTCACCCGGCTTTCGCCGTTACAAACATCAAGAACTATATCCCTATAATTCTTGATCAAGAAGACTGTCAATATTCCATGTGGACAGAACTGTTCTATATTCATGCATGTGCATACAACGTGCTCGACCATATTGATGACTTTGTTCCTCGTCCCACAGACATTGCCGAATCGACATGGTGTCGCCTTGACGCCATCGTCAAACAATGGATATACGACACCATCTCTAAAGACTTGTTGTGTACCATCATGAAAACAGGTGCTACGGCACGTGACCTTTGGGTTTGGAAGAAATCTTTCAAGACAATAAAAATACTCGGGCCGTGTATTTGGATGAGCAATTCAACAATACGCGTCTCGAGAATTTTAACAACATGTCCGAATATTGCAAACAACTGAAACTCATAGCCGACCAACTATCCAACGTCGGGAATTCTGTTTCTGAAAACAAGATGGTACTTCAATTAGTTGCAGGTTTACCGAAAAGTGAATACGATACACTCGCAACGATGATTCAACAAGCCGACCCTCTTTCAAGTTTCAACAAGGCACGTTCACAACTGTTGTTAGAAGAAACTCGACATGTTAAACAAGAGGAGCATAATCAATGTCAACACCGGCGGCCAACACCAACACGCAGCCACCGCAAGACCACCACCAACAACAATCCCGCGGCAGAGGGCGTGGCGGCAGAGGTCGCGGCAACAATAACAAAGGAAAGGGCCAACGCAACTGGCCGGATGCAGCCCAAGCCCACCTCGCACGCCCTGGTCGACATAAGCACCGCATGGCCCAACCAACAGAATTGGGCCTCGCCTGCAAGCCCATACCCAACTATAGGGCCCGGCCCAGCAGCCTTGGTCGATCGGGCCTCGGGCCCCGCCTGCCCATTAGGCAGCCCACCGGCCACAGAAGAGCCCACTGGTTGCGGTCATGGCCCAAAGGGCCCAGCCCTGCCCCACTGATTTGGGCCAGGCCTACAACACCGTGAACCTTCAACAGCCCGACGAAAATTGGTACATGGACACTGGAGCCACATCTCACCTCACCCGGTCGTCAGGTAACCTATCTCAACTACGTCGGTTAAAGTGTACTCAATTTATTACTGTCGGCAATGGTCATCGCATTCCAATTGAAGGTTACGATAACACATACACCAAATATCCACACCCGCCTTTCTCCCTAAACCACGTCCTATACACTCCTAACATCATTAAAAACTTAATATATGTTAGAAAATTCATTAGCAATAATTTTGTGTCTGTCGAATTTGACCCTTTTGGTTTTTCTGTGAAGGAACTCAATACGGGGAAAATTCTTACACGCTTCAATAGTGTGGGAGACCTCTACCCATTTACTCACTCTTCCGCAGTCAGACCGCAAGCACCTCTATCCCTTGCGGCGATCTATCCCTCGCGGCGATCTATCCCTCAACTTGGCACAACAGATTTGGACACCCCGGAGACCCAGGTTTTACTTTTCTTAGGACCTCTAAGCGTATTCAATGTAATAATGGGAAAATTGCCCAACACTATTTTTCTTGCCCACTAGGCAAGCATAATCGTCTTCCATTTATGTCATCAAACAGTGTTACGTTTTTTCCTTTTGATATTGTTCATGCTGACTTGTGGACATCTCCGATTGTTAGCTATTTGGGTCACAAATTCTATCTAGTATTCTTGGATGATTTTTCACATTTTGTCTGGATTTACCCACTAAAATTCAAATTTGAGGTTTTTGTAAAATTTCTCGAGTTTCAAAAATTCATTAAAACACAATTTGAAAAATCTATCAAATCATTCCAATGTGATAATGGACGTGAATTTAATAACTCGGCATTTCACAATTTCTGTTCTAAACAAGGCATGGTTTTCCATTTTTCTTGTCCCTATACCTCCTCCCAAAATGGAAAGGCTGAACGAATTATAAGTACCATCAATAACATGGTTCGCACCCTCATGTTTCATGCATGTCTACCACCGCCTTTTTGGGTCTATGCTGTCAAAATGGTAGAATCCTTTCTTAATATTTTACCAACTAGCACACTCCAAAACAAGACCCCTACCGAAATCTTATACCGTAGGCTACCATAATGTGATCACCTACGTATTTTTGGATGCTTATGCTACCCCAACATAGCCTTCACTGCACCTCACAAACTTGCCCCTCGCACTTTGCCATGTGTCTTCTTTGGTCTATCTCCTAATCATCGGGCTACCTGTGCTATGACATTGCTACTCGCAAAATCATCGTCTCCCATCACGTCACCTTTGACGAGACAACCTTTCCTTTTTCGAATCTCCAAAAATTTCAGACCACCGATTACTTCTTTCTCGATGAACCAAGTCTGTCCCCGGTCATCCAAAATCTATACCAACAACAAACCACTATTTCGACAGACCACCATGTCCTGTCCCCGCCACTGTCCGGCACCTCACCAACACCCTCACTACCTCCTGCCGTGTCTCCTGCAACCACAACATCACTGCTTCCAACAGCCGTAAACCTGCAGCCACCCAGTCATGCAAAGATCGCCGCTTATCGACTCGAAGCGTGACCATGCAACCTTCAAATCCGGCAGCACTGCTGCCTCCCAATCCCGACACAATAGCCCTGCAACCCTCCAGTCTAGACCCCCCAATGCTGCCCTCTCACCGCATGGAGACTCGTGCACAACACGGGATCTTCAAACCCATGGTTCACTTCAACCTCTCCACACAAACCTTATCACCCATTCCAAAAAATCCAAAACTAACAAAACTGGACCCTAATTGGAATGCGGTCATGTGCGAGGAGTTTAACGCTTTAACCAAGCAGAACACTTGGGATTTGGTACCTAAACCAGATGGTGTGAATGTTATCCGTGTATGTGGCTATTTCGTCACAAGTTCAGAAATAGTGGTGACTTAGAGAGGTATAAGGCAAGACTAGTTGCCAATGTCACTAATCAGCAGAAGTGTATTGATTGTGGTGAGACATTCAGTCCGGTTGTTAAACCGGCCACTATTCGGACAATTCTCAGTATTGCTATGGGCATGCATTGGCCGATTCATCAGCTAGATGTCAAGAATGCATTTCTTCATGGGGATTTGAAAAAAACTGTGTACATGCATCAGCCCCCTGGCTTTATTCATCCAGCAGTTTCGCAATTTGTATGTCATCTCAGGAAATCATTGTATGGATTGAAACAGGCACCCCGCGCTTGGTATGATCATTTTGTCAAGTATCTTCTGCAGATTGGATTTCTATGTAGCAGGTGTAATAACTCTCTCTTCACTTTTCACCGAGGTAGCAGCACTGCATATTTGCTACTATATGTCGATGACATCGTACTTACTGCATCGTCTGACGGTCTGAAGAGTGAAATCATTGCTCTACTCAAAACTGAATTTGCTATGACTGACTTGGGCAAGTTGAGTTACTTTTTGGGTATATCGGTGACCAGATCTACAATCACTATGTTCCTGTGTCAGTGTAAGTATGCAGAAGAGATAGTGTACAGGGCCAAGATGGCAAATTGTAAAATGATGTCAACCCCGGTGGACTCAAAATCCAAGCTTAGTGCTACTAACGGTGCGCCGGTTTCTGATCCCACTCTATATCGGAGTCTTGCAGGTGCTCTTCAGTATTTTACATCCACTAGGCCTGATATTGCATATGTCGTTCAGCATGTGTGTATGGTTATGCACGACCCCCGAGAGTCCCATTTTGCCGCCCTCAAACGTATTATCAGATACGTTAAGAGCACACTAGACTTTGAATTACATCTATACCCCTCTGCCCCAACCAAGTTGCTAGCCTACACGGATGCAGATTGGGAAGGATGCCCCGACACACGCCGCTCCACCTCAGGGTACTGTGTATTTCTTGGGGATAATCTTATCTCATGGTCATGGCGGCGGACCACACTATCCCGTTCAAGTCTTTGAAAGCAGAGAATATCGCAAAGTTGCTAATGTCGTCGCTGAGATCTGTTGGCTCCGAAATCTTCTTTTGGAGCTCCAGTGTCCATTACGCAAGGCGTCTATAGTCTATTGTGACAACATATCTGCTATTTATATGTCTCATAATCCAGTCCAACATCAGCGGACTAAGCATATTGAGATGGATATCCACTTTGTGCGAGAGAATGTTGCCCGTGGTCATGTCAAAATTTTACACGTGCCTTCCTCTTATCAGTATGCAGACATTTTCACAAAGGGACTACCGCGACAGCTCTTCACCGACTTTCGATCCAGCCTTAGCATTCGGCCTCCTCCCGCTCCGTCTGAGGGGGAGTATTAGCGAATATTCACCGTATATTTTGTAATTATGATAGTTGTATATTTAAGATAACTTAGGATTCTAATTATATTAGAAATCAACCATTTAAGGTAAGTTAGGATTCGTATCATATTAGGAATCAATCCTTACATCTATATATATTGTGAATAATGAAAGAAATTTTTAAGGAAAATTATTCTATCTTACAATATCACATGTACATCAACAATCCTATTTAATACAACATCTCTAATAAAATAATATGACCCACTTATAGAATTGACAACACTTTTTTGCCTGTTGGCAAATACCAAGAAATGATAACTTCTTAATTTAATTGTTGGTATAACATAAAATGTTTAACCATGAGTTTTTTTGTTGACAAATATATTTGCCTGGTAAAATATTTAATTTTAAATATGAATGAATTAGCAACAATTTATTTTTGTTGTTGCCCAAAATATTTGTATTATTGGTAAAAACACTTAATTTTCTCAATAAAGTATTTTGCTGCCTAATTTGTTTTTGTTAATTATTTCGCAATTTGGAGTAATAAACCAAGGCGAAAAAACTTGCCTTCTTTTCTCTTTTTTGGCCGAACGGTTTCCTCTTTTCTCCGAACTAGAGCATTAAGTAGGACAGCGAGCAGTCCTCAACCCAAAATTAGGGATTGAAAGGTAAGCTTCTTTCTCTCAAGTAAATTTAGATACTGAAGATTCTTCACTTCCGCAAGCCGAATAGTTCGTGCTAAAAGAACTTCATTGCTTGATGGTCAAATTTGAGGATTCTACAGAAGAATTCAAAGATATCAAATTAATTGTATGCACTTTTATCACTTGTTTTTCTAAATATAATTGTAGGCAGAGCTTCGGCTGATTTGAAGGGTTTCGCGGAAACGACATTCCTTAGCTATCCCTTTCGATGTCATTTTCACATTCGCCCGACTTCTATTTGCCTTCAAGTGAGTTTACAAACTCCTAATATATTATTCTCTTGACTAGTGCTATGATTAGAGGGTTACTCCTCCCTCAAAGTAAAATTAAGGCTTGAAGTGAGAACTTATATAGTCGAGCCCAACTTATTTAGGATTGATACAGTAGTTATTGTTGTTGTTCTTATTCTTTTTGCTTATGAAACATTTAACAATGTTGTGTTTATTTGTAAGGAAAAACGAATATGAAACTTATATACAGACTTCTCATGATAGTGGTTGTTGATTAGGCTGTGGGATGAATTACTTTCTACCTCAAAGGAAGAAAAAGATAAGTATTCCTAATAGAGAATTTGTTAATGATGGTTGATTGATTTACTCTAAGTGGTCTCCATGTCTATTGGTAAAGCAAAAGTCCGCTGGACAAATCTGAAACTCATATCTGAGAGCTATCTTTGTTTTCTATGCTGTGTTACATCAATTTGTTCGACATAAAAAGCAGAGACAATTCTTGATTAACTGTTTGGTATTTCTTGTTTCAAGAAAGCTTTTTTGACTCTTCCTAAAGGACTTTTATATGTGGTTTCTCTTTACTTTTGCGTATCAGTGACTTGGATCCTATCCTTTATAGTAACCATGATTGGCTTTTTCTTTGATCTTGATGGATTAATATTTGCTTTAATAACTTTCTGTATATGACACTAAACTTTTGTTGCATTCTGCATTTTATAAACTTTTTTATTTGTGAATTTATTAATTTTATAGATCATTGCAGATTAGTCAAAGGCGACTGCACTGATATAACTACATAATTTGTTTCCTTTAAGCTATTCGAGTGCATTTTTTGTTAATAGAAATTCACTTATTGGCTTCATTTGGAGTCTTGTATAGCAATATAATGCTTACCAATATACCATGCATCATTGCAAAATTTTCACTTGATGACATGTATGTAGAAACAAGAATTTGGAAGCACTCTCCATAAAATGGCTAGTGAATAAAAATTAAATTGAGCTATCAACTAATAAGATAAATATTTTAACAGGTAAAACATGTCGTTCCATTACAAACTAGCATTATATTTCTACTATTCAAGTGATTCATTTTTGCAATTGCTTCTCTTGAAAATAGTTAATGATTGCTATTATTTCTTAAAGTGAGACCAAGAGAGAATATAATGCTCTGCTAGACTATAATAGAAAACTAAAAATCAAACAGGGGACTTATATTGAACTTGTCAAGCTTCTGTATTTTGTTAACAATTAATGTAATAACAATTGAATGGTGCATTTAGAGAGTATAATTTGTTCTATTAGTTGGTGATACATTTACTAATCAAAAATCTTGGTACCAATTTAAATGGAATGACCTTCACAAGTAGAAATGTCTTCGTGTGATTTGGGTGAAAAACAAACAGACTGACCTCAAGTTAAAAATACATCACACTTATTTCAAATAGATGATCTGAAATATTATTTGATTTGCATTATATTTGGTATCGGCACACCCAATTTAGTTTGCCTATTTTTTTTTGTGTTTCACTTATATTGATACTTAGTTGTATTCATGATTGTACAATTTGCTTTATTTCAATATGTATTCTCTTTGTAATTTGAGTGTCCTACGCAGTAGTTTATCTCCTATATGCATGTACGAATAAATCGAAAGTAATTGAATTACCTCTTGTTTCTTGTTTTGCCCCTAAAATTCTTGTTTATTATAGCACTTGACTAATCTTGTATGTCTTTGTAGAAATAAGAGTAATAGATTTAAACAGTATTATTGTGTCTTTAACTTCTTGTGGCAAAATCCCAGTACTACACAAGTGCTCAATTCATCCACAATTTTTGTTATCTATTATTTTTTGCCTAGTTCGACATATATTCTTTTTGTGATGCAAGATATACGTTGGCATGAGAACTATTCATTTATTTTTATAGGACTTGCGATAACTTTATACGATATGGACACGCTAGTTCATTTTTTGATAAACTAGTTTTCATTTTATTAAAATGAGTGCCTTAGATACATAGACTTTTTAAAATTATATCATTGAATAAGAGGTTTTTATTTATTTTAGAGGTTTTTAATTTGCTAATTAGTCATTAGTATATTCTTTGAATAATTTGAAAGTCTTTATGCGATACGTTACAAACCACGCTTAAGGAGGTGACTACTAGATAAGTAATGATGTTATAATTTCAATTGTCAGTTTCACTGAAATGTAGTTATATTAATTTCAATAAACTAGTATTAACTTCTTTGAGCTCTATGCAACTAAGATATCATATCCCATCTTTAATATATGCTTTACCTGCAAACTTTGACAATTGCTTTAGTAACTTGTTTCAGTGCATTACCTCAGTATGGATGGATATCTATCTCGTTGATTCATGGATATGGTATCTTTGGCTGATCTTGTTGGTTAATAGAGTGTATTCATCTTCTTTTTTTTTCTTTCTGTTGTATTAATCAATTATTATTATTTGTATACAGGATCATGTGAAAAGTGTAGCAGAAAGAGGAAAGATCTAAAGGTCAAACTATAAAGACAAGCATGAGAGATCAGTCCTTATCATGAGACCTGATACCAAGTTTTCTTTCATTTTTCCTTTTTTTTTTGGGCAAAAAAAAAATCTTGTGCGATTTTAATGAAATCTGTATTAGCGATTAATTTTACTGAGGAATCATTGAGTTCATTTTTCGCCTCTAGGCCTGTGGTTTAATTTATGCTTCATCTCTTTCAAGATATTGCAAGTTTTTGAATGATTTTCTTAACCCTCCAGATAATATAAACATTGCTGTTCTACACATGTACTTTGGTGCTGAACACGTTATCTCTCATTATTAGGGATGGCAATGGATACCGGACCCGGTCCTGATCCGGTGAATCCAGATCTGTTTTATAGGATATGAATCTTTAAAATTTGGATCTGACGGATCCGGATCGGACCCGAGTCCGTTTCTGACGGATCGAATCTGAATCTTGTATTTGAGATCCGTATCCGGTCCAGATCCGACCCGTGGACTTATTTTTTATTAAATATATCCATAACCTAGAATGCCATTTTATAAGTATTTTAAAAAAAAAATTCATAATTTCTGTATTTTACATTCAGATTTGGACTTTATTTTTTAAATGGTCCATACGTTTAAGCTCATAATTCTCAAAAGGCCAATAAAAAACTAAGCGGAAAACAAATGATGGTACAATCATTGCATGTAAAAGGAGTTAATTATTTGATCTCATTCTGTTGAAATATTCATATCTCATGTCATGCTTTAGCAGATGAAAGAGTGGATTTGTTGCAAATTATTCCTCATAAAAGTTATAGTCATGAAGGATGATTAATTGTGGTCGAATACAAAATCTAATATAAGATCAAAATCAAAACTTTATGGCTTCCACCTTTAATTCTTTTTACACTAATGAAAGTGCAGATTAAACAAAGAAAAATGGATGAATTGACACCCAATGTAGCTTAATGTTGTTGTAGCGCTCAATTTTCATTTGACAGACATGCCTAGGATTGAAATCTGAAACATGAAAAAAAAAAAATACAACTCTAAGAACCACTTGACTCCTATGAAGATCTGAAACATGAAAAAAATATACAACTCTAAGAGAATTTTTTTTAGATGTGCATCCAGATCCGATCCGTGGACCCGGTGGATCTGGATCCAGATATGAAAAACGGATCTGGATCTGGATCTAGTAGGATCCGGTCCAGATCCGATCCGTTGTCATCCCTACTCATTATTGACAATCTTCATTGATTCATTACTTACTGAAAATTCGTGAAAGTTCATTAATATAGTTTCAGATAGGGTGGAATGTAACACCCCTGTACGTAATGGATGCAAATTTATTTTAAGTTTGAGAATTTTTTATTAAGAAGATTATGCATCATTTATTCTTCTCCATTAAACAGATTGATTGATAGACAAATAAATGAAATTGAAGACCAATAAGTGATACACTCAAATAAGAAAGATTGGAAATTGTTGTGATGATAAAAATAGTTATGCATCTTTTGTTATTCTCATTCTCCAGAATGTTTATGTTGCTATATATAATACAAATTTAGTATGCCACGAAAAAAAAATATCAGAAGGCCTTAATCATATTTTTGTACTTCCTTATTCTCTTTCGGTAAACTTTTGAAGTTTTCCCCTTCTTTTCTTCAGTTTCACATGCCATTATTGTTTTAGATTTTTCTTTTCATAAGTTAGCTGAAAATTAGAAAAAGAAAAAATATCAATAATTCTCATCTTCTTTGTCCAAAGACCAACTAGTTATATGCTCTTTTATTCTCAATTTTTAAGGTCTTGCTTAGAATAATATGAGTTATGAACTACAACTATTATAGTTTCTTGTAATCAGCTAATCAGTGCATTGCTTTCAGATTGTTAAATATTTAGTGGTTATAAGTTTTCATCTAATATTTTCATTTTATTATTTCAGTCTATTGATGCGGATCGAGAGAGCCTACATCACCTTTGAAGAATCATCAATTAAACACTTAAGTCTTTTATTTTTTTATATTTATCTGATGTGAAATCACTTTATATCACTATGAAGTTAAAATTGTACAGTTATGTTATTGAAAGGAGTTTGTATTATTTTAGCTTGACACGAATTCAAATTTATGTTGTTTAGTACTAACGATATTTTTATTGGAATTTGGTTTATGTTATAGGGGTTATATAGTAAGGTTTTTTTGTTTAATATGAATATACAGGCTTCATAAGTTTAGGATTTTGTTCCATTACTGTGATAGCCCGAATACATGTAATATTATACACTATGTTTATATTACAATTCATCAATTGTACTCATGATAGGTCATTATGATTGTCATGAACCTGTCCGTAATCCATGAACACATGCTTTGAATTCCATGAGTTCTTAAATACAAGTTATAATTATTATTACTCAATTCTCACGAAATAATACATGTTTTTCATGATTTATGCAAGTTATATGATATATGTATTCACATGTTAAACTATTTCAAGTACATGTTTTTGGAAGTTGTATAGATTACCAAGAAGGCTCAGATAGGACGATACCTTCAGATTATTGATTGGATCTGTTCATGTCATGTTCTTGTCTCATACCCCGACAAGGTATGTGAGCGCTCTGCTGGTCGGGCGGTACCAGACTCCACGTACCCACATGGTTATTTCATATTGTCGGTTATACTGCGGCTCTCCCCACAGATATACATATATACAATTTTACAAGATTTTATAGATGTTGCTTTATTCTTGTCAGGTCATGTTCATGTTCATGTTCCTATTATATCATGTGTCTGCTTATTCTTTCAGTTGATTTACATACATGTACTGAGTTTCAAGACGAAGTTGCTCGCTAGGATTTGCCTCAGTATCAGCTATTGGTGAGCTCTATTTCATTCAGAGTGTTAGTCATTTATTTTTACATGTCATGCTTTATTAGTAGAGGTATGCCAGGGCCTTGTCCTGATAAACAATTTTGCAATCAGACTCATGTTCCAGAGGTCTCATAGACTGCTCTAATTTAGCATGTCACGTCAGATTCAGTATTTCAGACATCATGTTTTATTTAAATATTTCCGCTATTATATTACATACTATATTTTCGGTATTATGTTTTACATGTTTCTAGTCATTATTAGTGCATGTTTTGATGCACGTGTTGATTAGCAAGCCATGTGGTTTGCTCGGTCATATACAGTCAGGAATCGAGTGCTGTGTTTTGCTCAGGCCATGGTTCGGGGTGTTACAAAACTTAGTACCAAAGCCACTCCTGTATTAGCCTTATCGGTGTGGGCTAGAATTCAACTGAGTTTAGGTGAATCCCTGTTAGGCAGGGCAAACCTCAGTGCTAAGTGTAGGAAAATCTCATATGGTGGGATAAACCTTAGCGAGGACACTGAGTCCATAAGAGGGGGTGTATGTGACACCCCATCTTAAGAGAAGTATCCCACATCGGCAAAATACAAGAGAGATGCTGGGTATATAAGTAAACAGGTCTTAGACCCTAGTGACACATTTTAAAGTCATGCGAGCCTAGGCACAAAGCGGATAATATCACTAGCGGGTTGGGATATTACAAATGGTATCAGAGCCTAGGTTCAAGTATCTTAGAGAGTCTATGAAACCGTGTCTAGTAGAGTTTCTTTTATATAAATGATTAACTACTAAGTTATTTAGGATTGTCTTACTTCTTTCATACTCTAGATCGTGCAATTAGAGCTATCCTTTCAGAAACTTTTCTAACTCGTGCCATGAAGCTTAGAGTAATAAGTAATATTCTCTTACTATCAAATTTCAGACGTATCAAATGCGTAAGCGGTGAGAAGGAAATTCAAGGTCCAAGTAAGGATGACTACCCATTGGGGTATAATCATGAAGTGTATATTGGTAATAGATGAAACTTGAGATAATATCAAAAGTTGGACAAATGAGTAGTTATTACAGACTAAATCATAACCCTTATTAGAAAGTACAAAAGCAGTTATCATGATTATGGTTATCAATTAACCTCAATTACCAATTATACAATATTTCGGTTAGCAAGATTATGATTATTCAGTACACCAGTGTTCGATTATGTAGTTACACTTCCAATTTTCAGTGCATCGAGATTCTTGTGACTTGACTTGTGAGGATACACCGAGGCCTATGAGTGCTAAAAGAAAGTGTAAGTAACAATGACTATAGCGAGATATTCACATTTTTCAAGTCCGGGTTAAGACCCAAGACTTGCCAAATGCCGCATGATATATTTATCAGGTGATAGTACCATTTTAAGGACAAATTTCTACATGATAGTATACATATGTTATATACCTTATAGAATAAGTGTATTTAGATTTTGGACCGTGGAGCTACAAGTATAGAATGATAGTCAAATTTAAGACCCTACAGGGTAACATGTTATGAAGTTAGCCGCAATGGGCATAAACGACACACAATAGCTTTGAGCAAAAAAGAGCCTAAGGTCAAAATACCTAGGAGGAAAAAAGACGTGATATTACAGAATGTGTTTCCGTACGACCTATGCATATGACTAAGAAGATACGATGCACGACATGAGAACCAAGAGTAGATGAAATTGGACTTCAGGGAATAGAATTTTGTTGTGCAGGTTTATTTAGATCAGAACCACAGAGTATACCGTTAGTAAGTTACTACAAGAAGTAGATATTACTATGAAAAGATAAGATGTGACAGTTCCATGTAAGGTTATGTGATTAAGTGTTTACCACATTATGTGTATAGTTTGAAATGACTTTAAAGTGTATAAAATGTTTGGGTTTAGGTGTTTCAATCTTTCATTTAACAGACACGTAATTGCCTTAAGTTTGATCCATTTCTATAGCTCACAAAAGATAGTATACGATCGCAGAATAGGGTCAGATGATGAGGAAAGTTAGAAATAATCTTATGTTTCACTTTAGTATTCAGGACAAAATCAGAAAACATGATGCTAGCAGGTGGTTAGTAGAGAATAGTAAGTAAGTTTTAAGTAGATACAGTGAATTACCAATTTCAGAAGAGCTAGTAAAGGTACAATTTGATTTTATTAGTTAGGTTAACACTGGTAAGTGAGTAGTATTTTGAATACACCGAATGCATGTTAGAACCTAAAGAGTAAGATAATCATGAAGTACAGTGACAGTGGGAGAAGAAAATCAACTAAGCAGTAAGAGAATAAGTTACAGAAGAATAGTCTTTTAGAGTTATCAGAAAAAGGTTTTCCCTAAGACTAACATTATGAGCAAAGTTAAGTCGTTTAGACAGAATATGTCAGAAATTCAGTCCATGTAAGTAATTCTGTTCCCCGTTCATGTAAGTAATTCAGTTCTCCCTAATATGGATAATCACTTCCAAGTGAGTAGAGTGATTGTCGACCAACTTGTGTCAAGATAAGTTATTATCATTTAAGCAATCATAGAAAAGCTATAAGATCATGCCCTGTTATGTGTCACAAAGGTAGTGTCATCACATGAGACTCTATTGTTCAGGGTGTTGGTCAAAGACTTAACGCACAATCGTACTATAAGTATTTTTAGGAGGTATCTCAAAAAGAAATCAAGTATGGGTAGTTTAGCTCATGTTGAGACAGATAAGAGAAACATGATGAAAGAAGTCTATTGTTTGAAAAACCTAGGAGTTCAACTTTTGGACACCGAATATGGTAGAGTTGTTGTATAGAACAGAGCCAAATCCTCCTTAGTAGTTAAGCAAAAGAGGAAAATAGTTTCATGATCCCTATGTATTGCAGCTAAAGGAAGGGATTCACAGACATAAATCCATTGCTTCAAAACAAGGGGGAGATGATGGTACTTTAAGGTACGAAGAAAAATTTTGCGTCCCGGATGTTGATAGACGCAAAGAGAGGATTATGACAGAGGCACATAATTTCAGATATTCTACCTACCCAAGCTCCACGAAAATTATCATGGCCTTGAGAAGGTTTATTAGTAGAATGACATGAAGAAGAATGTAGCCAATTTTCTGGCCAAGTTTTCAAATTGCTAGCAAGCGAAAGCCGATAATTATGACAAGTTATATATTCAGGAAAATTTCAGATTCTATGGGGCACCAATGTCCCTTAGATCAGATCGAGGTGCCAAATTCAAAGCAAAAATTTCTTTTTTGAAGTCTTTTCAGAAGGGATTCGATACCATCTCGGTACCATTTTTAATCATCAAATAGATGTCAGGTAGAGCGCATTATCTAGACACTCAAAAGATATGTTGAGCGCATCTGTCCTATACTTTAAAGGTAATTGAGATGATGATTTGCCTCTCGTTGAATAGTTTATAAATATAGATCATGCTAGTATCGAGATGGCACCATTTCAAACCTTGTATGGGCGAAGATGTAGGTCACTTATTGGTTGATATGAAGTTGGCAAAACAGAATTGCTACGGCCAGACATGGTCTATTAGTCTGTTGGAAAAAGTAAATTAATTCAGGAGCACTGGAAAATGGTTACGAGTTGCAAGAGTCCTGTGCAAAAATGCAGCGTAGAGATTTAGAGTTTCATGTTAACGATTATGTGTTTTTGAAAGTTTGCCTATGAAAGGCGTCATGTGATTTGAGAATAAAGGGAAGGTAGTCTCAAATATATTAGACCATACAGGATTCTACGAAAGATTGTCAAGTTCGCAAGTTGAGGACTAAGGAAGTCGCTTCAGTGAAAGTGTTGTAAATGAATAAAAATGTGAAAGATGCTACATGGGAAGACAAAGAGGACACGAAGCCCAAATATCCGCACTTATTGATGGACAAGAAGAAAATGTCTAGGGTAACTACCTCGAGTATTCAGACCTCATGTCAGTTTAGTGTTCATGTCCCACCTCTACTCAACATTTAGATCTCGTGTTGTAACATTCATCTTTTTGGTAATCAAATATCATGTTATTATATCCATATTTACACATATTCATATCTCATGTCAATTTAGCACTCATGTATCCATGTCAGCCAGTCTTTATGTATTTATGTCCCATGTCATGCTCCTCACGTCCATGTAATCATGTCATGTTCATGCTTATGTTCCAGTACTCATGTCATTCATGCCTATAAATTATTTTCCAAATCCTACGTATAGTATTCATATATTCATTCAGTTTAATATCCATGCATTCATGTCATACCGATATTCATGATAGTTGGTATTCACGTATTCAAGCCAGTTCAGTATTCATGCTAGTCACGTCTATGTTTCAGTTACCATGTAATGTCATGTCATACATGTTATGATGTCATGTGAGGCTTGTGTTGTGCTCTGGTTAGCTATCAGGCGTTTGAGAAATGTTGAGATAGTCCTATTTACAGAGAAAATCCTGCCGAAAGTTTTATAAAATTTCAGAGTTAGTCATACTCTTAACCATGAACTATTATTCGAGGACGAATGATCCTAATGGAGAGCTATTGTAACACCTCATAACTTTAGGCTATGGTTTGAACTATATGATTGGAAAATGATAGAACCAAGATAAAGATGTAGGAAGTGTTTTGAAAACTAATCAAGGAACAAGAAGAGACTTAGGAAAAATTAGATTCGAAAGCTACTCCATGTAGCATGTTTTAAAGTGAGTAAGTAGCATGCCTCACTTAAACCAAGTTTGTGGATAAATATATAAGGAATTTGGGAAAACGTCCTTAAGATGTGTAAAATATAAATTTTGATTCTTGCAGGATTAGATTTTAAAGCCCAAGTCTTTATGATAACCTATAAATACAATCCTTAAACGTTTTATGTAAGGCTTTTCGACCAGAGCTGTTATCAAAAACCTAAGGTGAGTTCTTATTCAAATCATTATGTCAATTATATTAAGTTAACACTAGATTAACTCCGAATCATTATTTGGAATCACTAAATTTTGAAAAATCCATTCAAGGTCGAATTTGGAATGAAACTTTGGGATTTCTTCAAAAAGGTAAGTCCCTCAATCATTATTGGATTATATGGAGTTATTATTATGTTTTAAACATTTAATGGTTGGTATAATCATGAAATAGGATTGATTTAGAGGCACTCCATCAAACGCAAAACCCTAGTAATTTTGCTATAGATTTTTCCCTTCGACCAACCAGCTTCCTTTGCAATTTTCTGATAATTTGACCGTTGGATCGAGCCCAAATTTTACCGAGTGGTTAAACCGTATAGGTATTGAATGTGAAAGGTGGAGATCTGATTTAGAGGTTCAGAGTATTATGGTTTGAGCTATGAACAATAGATATGAAAATCGGTGAAAACTATTCTCAAGGTTTCAAGTTCAAAGCTTTGGGTTTCTTCTTCAAAAGTTTAGACCTTTTCTTCAAGTGGAGGTCTGGCTCGCCGAAACTAGGATCTTCCATAAGTCGTGAATCCGACTTAGCAAATGGGTTCCTCGCCGGGACGTGTGCGCCTCTACACATGTTGCTTTCCCCCCCAACAAAAGTTCGGGATTTAAGTGACCTCGCCTTAGCGGATGGGTTTTCTGCCGAAACGAGTTAGCTCCAATGAAGTTAATTCCGCTGGGGCAGAATCACTATTCAGGTTATAATGTTTAATGACCTAGAAGTTATCCTCATTTCCCAAATAATCTCCTTGGGATTGGAGCTCGACCAGTAGGGTATTCTTGAAGGTTCCAAGAGAAAGTTTATCCATAGAGATATAATCTCACCCTTTCCCTTTAATTATTGTGTAAAAGTTAAGTTTACATCCTTAGCATGTTTCTTAAATGGGGGAAAATGGTAGAAATGTCTTGTTGAGAATAAGAGAGTTGTAATTGGGGGCTAGAGATTGGTTATTGATTCATTGTTGCTAATATCATAAACTAGTGATATAATAGATTAGTAGATGATGATTACTCGACCAATTGCATGCTTTAAACCCTTTTGGGAATTGGGGGAAATTTTATGGTTAGAAATTGGGACTTTTGCCCTTTTCATGAAATTAAGGATCTAATTGAGCTTGTTGTTAAATTAACTTGAGATTATGACTATCTAGCATGTATTGATACTATTTGAGTAGGATAGTTCATATTTTGATAATGTGGGCCCGAAATTCCTTTGTAATTTAGCTTGGGAATTATGGGTATCGTTAGACCGTAATCTCATATAACTTATATGATCGATCAGAGTGGGCTCGTGAGAAGGCTCGACGAAAGTGCTAAGTTGTTGCGTGAGTTCTTCAACTTTGATTCAGGCAAGTTGAGACTTTCTACACTTAGTATAGCGTTTATGTGTTGGTATGCTGTGTAATGAAATAATGGGAGTAATGGAAACTTGGGGGTCGCATATTAGTGAGGTGATGAACACTAATACGGGTATCGATGAACCTTAATAGGATAATTAATGAACTAAAACAATGCATGTGAAAGAGTTTATGTATTTAGCCTTCGGGCACGGGCGTGGTGCATAAATCCGCTTCGGTTGATGTGATTGTTGTTTACTTGGACTTATAGCCACATTGATATGATATTCTTGATTTGACTTGTCATGCACTCTAATAGAATCTGATAATTCTGATCATACGAATTATGTTGTTTGCATGGTGTACACATATCCATAACATTTATACATATTATAATTGACATTGAACTATTGAAATACTACTGAGAGAGGCTTGGGAAGCTGGTTGTTGGATATGGTACATAATATGAGAGTGATGACTGATGATGACATTCCAGCCACAGAGTTGGTATTCGATGAGATTAGATTAGTATATGGACATCATGAGTCCCCCATGGGTCACGTGACAACTACTGTAGTAACGTGTGTATACCAAGTACATATGGCCATTTCATACATACATATCATTCGCATTACATTGCATTCATAATTTGATATGTCTAGTAAAGTCTTGCGGATTAGTAAGAAAAGCTCTGTACCTATCTTCGAGAGGCTATAAGACATTTAGGAAATTTAAATTATTTCATTCTTTTGTGCGATTCAATTATGATTGAATTCTAAATCTCTTTGTTTCGCTCTTTCTCACATACGGTGAAGACTAGATCAGTCACAAGAGGAGATCAGGATCCCGCACCTGTACCCACGCCCATTGTTAGAGGTGATGCACAGGACAGGGGGCATGAGAGAGGTAGAAGCAGACCTCGAGTTGCAGCCCGAGGCTGAGCACCTGCAGTTGCTCAGGATCGTGATCAAGTAGGGTCTCAGGGGCTTGAGACTATTTTGGAGGATGATGAGGTTCAGATTGATGAGGATGAGCAGGTTCAGGTTGACGGGACAAGGCCAAATCAAGTGCCCCCGTGTTTCATTGCCACACCGGTGCTTCAGGATACCTTGGTTCACATGATGAGCTTTTTGGAGTCTATAGCTCATGGTATTCAGCTGGTTACTTTTGGTGGGTCTCATACTAGGGTTGGAGGACAGACTCCTGACCATGCCGCTATTTTCAGATTTTAGACACCAGGGATTCGTCCAACACTTGCAGGGGTTCCTCACTTCTTAGGTATTACTGTACATGGTCTTGCTACACCTCCAGGTGCACAGTCTGCTATGTCTATTGAGGAGAAAAAGATGTTCAAAAGGTTCAGAAAGTTGGATCCTCTCAAATATGATGGGGATCCCGAGGATGATGCATATGGGTTCTTGATTAGCTGTCATAAGAGGTTGCAAAATGTCCCATGGTGCTGATTATACTGTTTTCCAGATGGTTGGACCTGCCAAGAAGTGGTGCAGGTCCTATCTTGAGTCCAGACTAGCAGGGTCCCCTACTATGAATTGAGTTTTATTTACCCAGATCTTCTTGGAGAAGTTCGTACCTCGCATTGTCAGAGAGAGGAGACATACTCAATTTGAGGAGTTACGCTAGGGGCATATGTTTGTGACTGAGTATGAGGCGCATTTCCACGCATTGTGTCACGACCCAAAATCCCATTTATGCCGTGAGGGCACCTACCCTAACTCATAGGCGAACCACTATACAAAAAAATCATATAAATGTAAATGCGGAAGAAGTAAATAGCAACAGAAATGCTGACAAAGTCTTGACACTTAAAACATAAACCTTAGAAACATCCCCCAAAATCTGGTTGTCATGAGTACAGATCTACTACTCGAATATAAGTCTGGAACTTTAAATACAATCACTATCTGAAATATAGGACAAAAAAGTAAAATAACAAGACGGAGAGTTCCAGTGCCGAGATGGAATCTATGGCTCACCCTAGACTCCCAAGATTAATCTCCAAGCTCTGCATCAAGCCCCTCCGTTGGCGTCCAGCTCAGTACCTGCACAAAGAGTGCAACAAGTGTAAAGTGAGTATGGGAAGCACGTGTATCCAGCAGCATCGCCGACCAACTCTAACTATGGCGGTAGCGAGGGTTGATACTTCCAATACTTCTCTTCTTGCTTGGTTAGTCAAATTATATAGTTTCTAAATAATTCAAGCATTTAAGTAAAGTTCTACAACCACACCGAGTCATAAAGTCCATTGCTCTTCACAGAACTTAATAAAGTTTCTAGTTTTACCTCAATTAGGATAGATATAGCCATAAGGTTCCAACTTACATCAAGCAGGCATCTAAATCCTCAAGATTACATCCTTTCATTTATTAGAATAAGTTCTACTCATAAGGGTCCAACCCTTTCACGAATTGAGGTGCAATCATGATCAAGATTCAATCTTTTACCCAAATCAACAAGTTTACTGTCATGGCTCAATCTTTTAGTTCTTATACTAAAGAACATGTAGCACCATCTTATATTTTCGTCTTACATCAAGAATAAGCTACAAGGTGCCAGTATTTCTCTCCTTAAAAGTCATATGATCATAAAGTCTATCAAAAATCAACACAGAATACACACAATATCAAATACATATCATGAATATGAATAAATGCAATGCAGATAATATGTATGTATGTATGTATGCAATGACCATATGTACCCGATATACACACGTTGCTGCAGTAACTGTCACGTGACCCATGGGGGACTTATGAGGTCCATATACCTATCAGATATTAACTTTGTGGCTGAAGTGTCATCATCAGTCATCACTCTTATATCATGTACCGTATCTAATAACCGACTTCCCAAGCCTCTTTCCCAGTATCTTAACAGTTCAAACGTCAATATGATATATATATATATATATATATATATATATATATATATATAGGGGGTGTATTTCAATGATTTTTCAATAGAGGGGAGATAAATAGAAGTTGTAAGTCCTACTCGGTACTCCCTTCCTGTTATACTTCTCCTTATGTTCGTTTTAATCAATAAGCTATCTCCAAAATAAATTTTTTTTTATTTTTTTTAATCTAGACTCTGTCCAGTCACTAGTCTTTATCTACTATTCATCATCTCTGTCATTTTTCTTTGGTTACTTTTTTGTTCTAAACTTCACTATACTCATTCACTTCTTCTTCTAAACAGTTCATCTCTTCTTTAAAACCTTACCCACTTTACGACAGTCGTCTTTAGCCACACCCAATTTTCAGGCCAACACAGTCCTTCAGCGGACATCAAAAGGCCATATTATCAACCACCATTGACATAGGAATTTACAGGCTAATCCATTGAGGTCATAAAGGAGTTTTAAAGATAACAATTTACTAAGTTTAGAAGACAACCATGTTTAAGTATATTGAAATTAAGATTACAACAGTAATTAGAGATTCATGACATGATTATAACAGTAAAGAAAGATTCATGATGAAAATAATAACTTCATATGAACAAACATACTTCTTGCATTTCTGCAAGTTTCATAAAATTACAAACATAATTTACATACATTATGGAGATAACTACTGAATTAAAAAACTTACATAATTCAAAAACAGGGAGGTTTCCCTTTCGGGAGTCCCGAAAACTGCTACTGCTACTGGATGCTAGTAAGATAAGCAAACTTTCTTACATAAAGGGAGTTTATACAAATGGGTTGAAGAGAGAGGGGAGAGGAATTTTTTGCATTTGATTCTTGTGTTTTTTCGTTCTTTTTGTCTGTTTTTCCTGTGGAGTGTTGTCTTCTATTTATAGGGTCTTCCGGACTTCAACTTCGGATTTCAAAGATGTAAAGGAATCTTTAAAGTTTCGGCCGGATGCGCTGTGGGCCCCATCGTCGCTTTAACTTTTGGAAAATTTCTCCTTTTGCTTTGTCGTCTTTTGTTGCTGGCATCTGCTTTTTCTTAAAGTCTCTTTTTCTTTTCAAGATGATGTCCTTTCTTTTCTTTCTATCTCTTTGGTGCGTCTTTTGATTTTGCACCGTTCGTTTTGTTTGTCTTGTAGTTTTCTATGTCTTTGTGCCTCGTCTCTAGGTGTCCATGTTATGTCTGACCACTGAATCGAAACTCATGCCTGAATCATAGTTATCATTAGGATCCTGAGCATAGTTACTTTCGAGGAACTCGTTGTCTGAACTGGTATCTGATACGTGATCTATACCATTTTCATCCAGATTCTGATTACTTTCTTGGTTTTGTTGAGAAACTTCTGGTGGTGTTTTTACTAGATTAATATGTTTCTCTTTGATTGGGATGTCTGTCTGTTCTTTGAATATTTTTTCTAGAGTCTCTTTAATTATTTGTTCTATTTTTTTGTTTTGTCCTCTAGTGGGTCTGCTCCGTGTTCGGGATGTTGATCCTGTAAAAGTCTGCGGGAGCTTTCGTCTAGTTTTTGAGGAAATTACTTCCTCTGTTTCACTTTTTGGCAAAGTGATAGCCATCAACGGATTTGGTTTGTCTTTCTAAGAACTGCTTTGCCAGGACTAGTTGTACCTACATCTGGTACAATAGATTTCTTAGCATTCAGAAGGGAATGCACACCTGTCTCATCCATTTTTGAAGGAGATGGAGAACTCTGAGTTTGTTGTCTGAGACAAGTTTGTCTGAGCTTTAATTCTAGCTCTGCTATTTTTTCTAAAAGATGGGTGTTTTGTATTTGGAGAATTTCTTTGGTTATGGTTAAGTCTTTTGACTGTCTCGGTCATTGCATTACAATGATCGCAAAAAAATATTTTGTTGGTGTCTTTCTGTATATTGTACTGGGGGATCTGGTCTGAGTTATTTCTGAGTGCTGGTGAGAGGTAATAGTTTGGCCCGAGTATTCCCCGAGCATAATCTAGAGCTTCAGTGAAGACATTGAAACCCTTGAAAAGTGGAGTTTTTACCTCTTTAATTGAGTCTACTACTTCTAGCCATGTCTGAAAAATACCTTTAGTTTTTCCATGGATAACCACGTAAAATTTAAATCGCTTGTCCCGATTTTTCTCATTAAAATGAAAACAGGTGCTATTTAAAGTAGCCACAAAGTGACTAGTGTCTTTTTTGTTGTGGGAAATCCACAAATTGTCTATCAAACACTTCTGCTGTCTATCGACAACATAGTCTGGAAGAATTTTGAAAGTTAAATTTGATGATGGAAAGGAAACTAAATTATTCTTACCAAAATATAGTCTTTCTAATGTTGGAGTCTCCAGATCAGTTATGGGTCTGAACTTCAGGTTACCCAATACTGATTAAAAGGAAAAGACAATAGTCTAGCAGATCAGCTCAGCAGACTAAAGATTACATCTAACTAACAGTTTTTATTTATTGATTTAACCAGCATGATTGTCTATAGTTGTCTTGGGATTTGGTCGGGCCTTTTCCCTTGTATACTGGAGTCTGTCTTGATGAACTCATGCTGGTTAAATCAATAAATAAAAACTGTTAGTTAGATGTAATCTTTAGTCTGCTGAGCTGATCTGCTAGACTATTGTCTTTTCCTTTTATGTGTTCGAATACTAGGTTATAAATTGATATCGTGTCTAGGAAATTTAACCATCTTCTTCTACTGCTGTTCTTATCATTTATCTTCTGGTGAAACTTCACTATAGCTTCACAGTCTGTTCTGATCAAAGTCTCTGGTTTATTTAAGATGTTCTTATCAGTTATTGGATCACTTTCTTTTTGTTTACCTTTCTCTAATTGAGATAGTCTCATTTCTAATGAGTTTACCCTAGTCTCTAGAGTTATTATTCTTATTGCTATAGTTGTATCTTCTTGTATTTTCTTTACAACTTCTTTGGGGTCTATTATAATATTTAACTCCTTTTGGAGGCAGTCGATGCAACCTTCTAAAAAACACTTTTTACACTTGTCTCGTTTGCTCCTGCTAGGAAACCATTTGCATATGCAACAAACTGTGCTGTCTAAACCCTTATTTCTTTCAAATAAGTGATCACAGTCTATGGTTGTGTTTACTAGATTATTTAAATCTGTATCTAAGTCTAGTTGTTCTATTCCGATTTCATTTATAAAGTCATCTGCTTCTGAATCGGAGGAGTCTATTTTATTATTTTCTCCCATCTCGATACTTACTATAGAGTAGATACTTTCTGTATCAGACATATATTCGTCTACGTTTATTAATGTTTCCTGAAAATCTTCTATTAATTGAGAATTTCTAGAGTTGTTATTTATTCTTTTAGGACATGTGTTGGCTAGATGTTCTATACTACCACATGTAAAACATTCTAATTTATTTTTATAGTTTCTATCGTTTCTATATTTTCTTATGTGTTTATTTTTATCTAAATATGGTTTTTTTACTGACGATTTTCTTAGAAAATATTTTTTTCTTTTATATTTGTCGTAGTTTTATAACCGTATTTCTTGTACTTCTTTTTATAATTCTTCTTTCTTTGGGGGTCTTTATCGTAACTCTGGGTTGTGTATATTACGCTTTTACAGAAATTTAACTCATTCTGTTTTAATTGTTTCTGGATCTGTAGGTGAGTACATTTCTCCTGTAAAATCTCCATAATATGTTGGATTCTATGTCCTATGGACCATTTAGCATTAGGGTTTTGTACTACCCCGTCACGCTTGTTCCAACGTTCTTCTATTTCTCTACCTAAGGCTCCTGGTAATTTATTAAATAGTTTCTTGCCTAGTTCTTGATCAAAGGAATTTCCACTGATCGTACAGTAATAAAAGAAATCGTTTAAAAACTTTTTTATGTAAACCCAATTACTTATACTTAATTGTTCTAGTTTTATTAAAGCATTTCTTTGTAGAATTACTAGACCACTATTGGGGTCTTCTCCTGTAATTAATGTGTGTACTTTATTTGTAAAATTATATGGGTTTGATCCCATAGCTACTAGCTGGTGAAATTCATTTGGTAAATCTGTCTTATAAGCTTCCCATAGTGCTTTAGTAGATTCTCCTAAGAATGTTTCTAAGTATTTATACATAGTTTCAGGGTCTGTTTCTACATAGTTTTGTATGTAGTCTGCTACTACTATTCCTTTCCACAAATCTATTACTGAGTTCCATCTTTGTGGATCGTGGGCAGCTATATTTAATATTTTTTCCCTATTACCTCCTTCTTGGAGAGTTATGGGTTCTTCTAATGGCATTCTTCTTCCTGAAGGTTTTACCTGTTCTGTAGATTCACCTGTAGTTCTAAATACTCGTCTTCTAGGTATATTTTCTGTGCTTGTATCTACCGTAAAATGTTCGCCAGTAGTTCTTTGGAAAGGGCTAGAGCTTGACGCGCTAGTTTCCATTAACTCTTTTTGGCTGATTTCTGAGTTTGTCTAAAAATCTTCTTCGCTATTAAGGGTGAAGTCTTTCCAAATTTCTTCAAACATGGCTGTTTTTTCTTTAGAAATCTGTTCTTCTTTATATCCTGAATTGTCTGTTCTCTTATTGCATTTTTTAAAATGTTCTATTGTTTCTTCTAATTTCATATTATCTAATTTGCAACCCTTACATTTGAATAATAACCAGGGTTTTTCTTTTTTCAGGTCTTTTGCTTTTTCTATGGCGATGTCTACCTCGTATCCTTCTTGAATAACTTCTATGTTCATTAAAGTAGTTATTTCATCTTCTTCTATAGTACTTTCTTCTTCACATTTCTTCTGTGGAGTGTAATTATAGTCCGTAAACCTTATAGAGGTTTCTCCATTTTGATTAGTATATTCTAAATGAGAGGCTGGCTGTAATATTTTTTTCTTCTTATTTCCATTCTAAGCCTGCATACTCTTCTGGCTGAATTTTTGTAGGTTTTATTAAGTTAATGCATTTATTACTCATTAATTCTACTACATCATTTATCTTTATTTTGAATTTTGTATTACTATTATTTGTCATTTTTCCTAGAAACCCTAAACATAATAGTAGGTTATTGCCGCTATGCATTTCTTCGTAACCTTTTGTCTGGATTCCTATTTTAATATGTTTACCGAATTCTGCTAAGTTCATTAAGAAGTCTGGACTAATGTAAAATATTCCTCCATTATCTGTCATGTCTATTTCTGTCATGCCTATAATGGATTTCTTCATGTCTGTCCATCTGTCATCATAGATTACTATGAGGACTTTGCTTCCTAAATTTTTTCTAGTTAGTCCTTTAATTCCTAAAAGAACGAAAAGAAAAAACACAAGAACCAAATGCAAAAAATTCCTCTCCCCTCTCTCTTCAACCCATTTGTATAAACTCCCTTTATGTAAGAAAGTTTGCTTATCTTACTAGCATCCAGTAGCAGTAGCAGTAACAGTTTCCGGGACTCCCGAAAGGGAAACCTCCCTGTTTTTGAATTATGTAAGTTTTTTAATTCAGTAGTTATCTCCATAATGTATGTAAATTATGTTTGTAATTTTATGAAATTTGCAGAAATCAAGAAGTATGTTTGTTCATATGAAGTTATTATTTTCATCATGAATCTTTCTTTACTGTTATAATCATGTCATGAATCTCTAATTACTGTTGTAATCTTAATTTCAATATACTTAAACATGGTTGTCTTCTAAACTTAGTTAATGGTTATCTTTAAAACTCCTTTATGACCTCAATGGATTAGCCTGTAAATTCCTATGTCAACGGTGGTTGATAATATGGCCTTTTGATGTCCGCTGAAGGACTGTGTTGGCCTGAAAATTGGGTGTGGCTAAAGACGACTGTCGTAAAGTGGGTAAGGTTTTAAAGAAGAGATGAACTGTTTAGAAGAAGAAGTGAATGAGTATAGTTAAGTTTAGAACAAAACAGTAACCAAAGAAAAATGACAGAGATGATGAATAGTAGATAAAGACTAGTGTCTGGACAGAGTCTAGATTAAAAAAAATATATATATATTTTATTTTGGAGATAGCTTATTGATTAAAACGAACATAAGGAGAAGTATAACAGGAAGGGAGTACCGAGTAGGACTTACAACTTATATTTATCTCCCCTCTATTGAAAAATCATTGAAATACACACCCCCCCCCCCCTTATATATATATATATTCAATATAAAGGGGGGTATATGTTTCAATAGGTTATTTCAAAGGGGGGTGTGAATATGGTTGTAAGTCCTACTCGGTACTCCCTTCCCGTTGTAAATCTCCTTATGTTAGTCTTTTAGATCAAATAGCTATCTCCGGAATTAAAATAATAATAATTTTTTTTTGTTTATCCTGGACTCTGTCCAGTCACTAGTCTTTAGTTACTGTTCATCATCTCTATCATTCGTCTTTGGTTACTGTTATGCTCCTGACTACGCTATGCTTTTTTACTTCTTCTTCTGAACAGTTCATCTCTTCTTTAGACCTTACCCCTATCGTGACGATCGTCTTTAGCCACACCCAATTTTCGACCCACAACGCCTTCAAATGGACATCAAAAGGCCAATAATCAACCACCGTTGACATAGGAATTTACAGCTAATCCATCGAGGTCATGACTTGAGTCTAAAAGTTAACCATATACTAAGTTGAGCTAACCATATCTAAGCATATTGCGCTTTAAGATTACAACAAGAATTTCAAATCTATGACATGATTTATAACAACAAATAAAGATTCATGATGAAAATAAAAACTTCATATTAACATACTGGTTCTTGCATTTCTGCAAGATTTCATAAAAACATAATATACATGGTGGAGATAACTACTGAAATTAAAAACTTACATAATTCAAAGTACGGGGATGTTTCCCTTTCGGGAGTCCCGGAAAGCTACTGCACACTACTAAGCTTGCTCCAAAATAAAGCTATCTTACATGAGGGGATTTATACAATGGGGTAGAGAGGGAAAGAGAGAGATATCAGTTGGGAGTGGAGTGTTGATTTCTTGATCTCTCCGATTTGCCTTCTTCTTTCTTGTGTTCTCATATTTATAGGGTCTCCTCGGACTTCAAACTTGTAAAAGAATCTTTTTTAGAAAAGTTTAGGCCGGGTGCGCTGTGGGCCCCATCGTCACTTTAACTTTCCGTAAAGTTTATTCTTTTTCTTTTGTCGTCTTTCATCGCTGTCCTGCTTTTGCAGTTGCTTTAGCATCTGTTTTTTCTCTTATCTTCGTCTTCTTTCTCACGACTCGTCTGTTTTTTGTGGTAAATTCTACACCGTTCTTTATTTTGATTATTGTCTTCTACTCTTTCTATCTTGTCTGTTCCTTGGCTTTTAGGTGCTCAAATTATGTAACGCCATGGAATCAAAACTCATGCATGAGTCATCATTGTCATTTGGATCCTGAGCATAGTTTGATTCTAGGAACTCATTGTCTGAACTGGTTTCTGATACATGGTCTATACTATCCAGATTTTGGTTACGTTTTGAATTTTGTTCTGGACGCTACTGGTGGTGTAGCCACCGGGTTTTCATGTTTGTCTTCGCTTTTGACCTCCGTTTGTTCTTTAAAAATGTTCTCAAGAGTTTCTTTAATTATTTGTTCTATACTTTTAGTCTGTCCTTTTTTTATCTATCTAATCCTCGTCTTGGATGTAGATCATGTAAAGGTCTGTGGGAGTCTTCGTCTTTGTTTTGAGGAGGTTGCCTCCTCTTGTTCACTTTTTGGCAAAGTAACAGCCACTAACGGATTTGAGTAGTCTTTACTGGCAACCGTTTGCACCGGACTAGTTGTACCCATATTTGGTACAATAGATTTCTTAGCATTCAGAAGGCAATGCACACCCGTCTCATCCATTTTTGAAAGAGATGGAGAACTATGAGTCTGTTGCCTGAGCAAGTTTTGTCTGAGTTTTAGTTCTAGCTCTGCAACCTTCTCCAAAAGATGTATATTTTGGGTTTGGAGTATTTCTTTTGTCTGGTTTAGTCTTTTTACGGTATCGGTCATTGTAGTACAATGATCGCAAAAAATAATTTTGTCTGTATCTTTCTGGATATTATATTGAGGTGTCTGGTTTAGGCTATTTCTGAGAGCTGGGGTAATATAGTAGTTCGGCCCAAGTATTCCTCGAGCATAGTCTAAGGCTTCAGTGACCACATTAAAACCTTTGAACAGTGGTGTCTTGAAACCTTTAATAGAGTCTACCACCTCTAACCAAGTCTGAAAAATACCTTTTGTCTTTCCATGAATTACGACATAAAATTTGAAACGTTTGTCTAAATTCTTTTCGTTAAAATAATGACATGTACAATTTAAAGTAGCTACGAAATGGCTTGTGTCTTTTCTGTTGTGGGCTATCCACAAATTGTCTACCAAACACTTTTGTTCTTTGTCTAAAACATAATCTGGGAGTATTTTAAATGTTAAATTTGAGGCTGGAAATGAAACTAAATTATTCTTACCATAGTATAGTCTTTCTAGTGTGGGAGTCTCATGAGCAGTCATGGGCCTGAAATTCAGGTTCCCCAATACTGTTTGTCTATAATCGTCTTGGGGTTTGGCTGGGCCTTTCCCCTTGTCTTTTGGATTTGTCTTTGACGAACTCATTCTGCTAAGAGATAAACAAAGTTGGTTAGTTTGTAGTAATTTTTAGTCTACTAAGCTGATCCGCTAAACTATTGTCTTTTCCCTTAGTATGTTCGAATACTAAGTTGTAAATAGATATAGTATCTAAAAAATTAAGCCACCGTCTTCTACTACTATTCTTGTCGTTTATTTTTTGGTGGAATTTTACTATGGCCTCGCAATCTGTTCTAATTAAGGCTTCTGGTTTGTTTAGAATGTATAGTCTAAACGCATTAAGACCGTATACTACTGCTAGGATTTCTGCGTCTATGCTACTCATATTTCCCTTTTCTTTGTATTTACCGCTTTGATAAGCGCAAATCTTTTCTGAGGCTTTGCTACAATACTTATTTGTTTTGGCTTTTAATACCGCTCCCCATCCTTCGAAACTGCCATCAGTTTCAATGATTAGGTAATCTGTTTCTAACGGCATACTTAAGTCTGGGATATTTTTGATCTGTTCTTTCAACAGCTTTACTATTTTTATATCTTCGGCCAAGGAAATGTTTTGCCTAGCTTGAGCCGCCTTTAGAGTATAAGGGTCCTGCTACCTTTCCTAGATCTTTAATGAATGATCTGGCGTAATTTAAAATTCCTAAAAACTTTTGTAAATCCTTGGTATTGTCTAGTTTGTCTGGCATGTCTAAAGCCTTTTTCGCTATATGCAGCTGTAATTTTATCTTTCCTTCTCCTAAGGTTACTCCTAAGAAGTTTATGTATTTTTACATAACTCCATTTTCTTTCTTGATTATGATTACATTTACTTACGAAAAGTCTAAAAACTATCTGTAGATGTCCTAGGTGTTCACCATATTATCAATAAAACTAGTATATCGATCTCACGATACTATAACAAATCTTTTGTAGTCCCAGAAAATGGAATCCATTTTCTTTGGAAAATTGGCTGGTCAGTCTTTAAGCCAAATGGCATAACTAGCCATTGAAATGTCATACGGACAAGTGAATGCCAGTCCATTCTATACTATTTTGGCGCATCTTAACTTGCCAATAGCCGACTTGCAATCGAATTTACTAAAAAGTTTTTACCTGTATTCTATTGATTAATTACATTTTATCGGGTAATTTGTATCAAATCACTTCTAGTGTTATCATTCAGTCTTTTATAGTTTATCACCATTCTAGCTTTTCCTCTAATTATTTCTGAATGGTTCCTAACTATAAACGCCGCCGATCTGTGTTTTGAAGTGGATCTTCTTATTATTTCTAAATCTAGTAATTCTTTAATCTGTGATTTAAAGTCGTCTAAATCTTGGTTAGTTGCTTCTATTGAGGCAGTTTTTATAATATATTATGGGTTTATTATTTCTAATTCACAAAGGATTTTGTTGTTATTCCAATGCTTTAGGGGTTTTTCTCCTATTATTTCTAATTCGTCTAGGATTTTTATGATGTTATCTAAATCTGTCTTATCTTTAATTATTCCTATTTTTTCTATCCCATTTTTAAAATTATAAAAATTTGTCTCTATATCTATTAGTGAATAGTTCTTTTCTATTTCATCTTGCTCGTCTATTAAGTCTTCTAGCATTAGATTTTTATTATTCTGACAACAATATTTTTCTCCGTCTCTGCAGTCCTGACAACAACTTGTGTCTGAACTGCTTTCTGTGTTTCTTGGAGAGATTTGTATAATTTTTGTTTCAGTTTTTTGAGTCTGTACTGGGGTATATGTACTATTTTTCTGAAAATTAATATCATCTCTAGTTATGGTACAACTTCCATTATTATCTAGCAAAAAATCTAGTCCTATTATAAAGTCTGTATTTATATTTAGATCTCTTACCAAAATCTGATTTACTTTATAACTTGGGTTGTAAAATTTTGAACAAGTATTAATAAAACTTACTGATGCGTCTTGGAGGTAGTATTTGTATACATTGTGTGTTCCATCCATTTGCATCGCCGTTGAAGGGTTGTCTAGAGTTTTAATTAAATTGTTCGGAATGATCTTTTTATTGAGAATACTATTTGTACACCCGGTATCTACCAAGGCTAAAGTAGTAATCTCATAATTTTTTACCCTTATTTTGGTTAACAATTTTAGAGAACTAATTTTTTTGTTTTCATTACATATTAAAGTCTCATAGTTGTTTATTAGTTCTAGTGTTTGTTCTGTAGCTAATTCTTCTTCTAGTTGATCTGTTTGACTAGCTAAAACACTTTCTCCTTCTTTCTGCTTACCCTTTTCTATTTGGGAAATTCTGACTTCTAGAGAGTTTATACGGGTTTCTAAAGTCATTACTCTTAGTGCTAGTGTAGTATCTTCTGGTATTTTTCTAATTGTTTCTTTAGGACTTATTATAATACTAAATTCTTTTTGTAAGCATTCTATGCAGCCTTCTAAATTACAATTCTTGCACTTAGCTCTTTTGTTCCTGCTAGGAAACCACCTGCATATGCAGCAAGCTGTGCTATCTAGACATTTATTTCTTTCGAATAAATGGTCACACTCTACATTTGTGTTTACTAGATTATTGAAATCTAAGTCTAGTTGTTCTATTCCTATTTCGTTTATGAATTCGTCTGCTTCTGAATCAGAAGAGTCTATTTTACTATTTTCTCATGTTTCTATACTTACTACTGAATAGATATTTTCTGTATCCGACATATATTCGTCTACGTTAATTAGAGTTTCTTGAAAATCTTCTATTAGCTGTGAATTTCTAGTATTATTATTTATTTTTTTTGGGCATGTATTGGCCAAATGCTCTATACTACCGCATGTAAAACATTCTAACTTATTTTTATAAGTTCTGTCGTTTCTATATTTTCTTATGTGTCTATTTTTATCTAGGTATGGTTTCTTAGCTGATGATTTCCTCAGGAAATACTTCTTTTTCTTATACTTATCGTAGGCTTTATAACCATATCTATTATATTTCTTTTTATATTTACATCTTTTCTTCTGAGGGTCTTTATCATAACTTTGCGTTGTATATATTACACTTTTGCAAAAATTTAATTCGTTCTGTTTTAATTGTTTCTGGATCTGCAAATGAGTGCATTTTTCTTGTAAGATCTCCATTACATGTTGGATCCTATGTCCTATTGACCATTTTGCAGCAGGGTTTTGTATTACCCCGTCACGCTTATTCCAACGTTCTTCTATTTCTCTTCCTAATGCTCCGGGTAGTTTATTAAAAAGTTTCTTACCTAATTCTTGGTCAAACGAGTTTCCACTGATTGTACAATAGTAGAAGAAATCGTTTTAAGAATTTCTTAATATATACCCAGTTACTTATACTTAACTGTTCTAGTTTAATTAGAGCATTTCTTTGTAGAATTACTAAACCACTATTCGGGTCTTCTCATGTAATTAGAGTATGTATTTTATTGGTAAAATTATACGGGTTTGCCCCCATGGCTACTAATTGGTAAAATTCGTTTTGAAAGACTGTTTTATAGGCTTCCCATAGGGCCTTAGTCGATTCTCCTAAGAAAGTCTCTAGGTATTTATACATAGTTTCTGCGTCGATTTCGGTATAGTTTTGTATATAATCTGCTACTACTATACCTTTCCATAGATCTATTACAGAGTTCCATCTCTGTGGATCATGGGCTGGCTCAACTGGGCAAAAACATTTCAACGCTGAAGATATAAAAATAGTAAAGCTGTTGAAAGAACAGATCAAAAATATCTCAGACTTAAGTATGCCGTTAGAAACAGATTACCTAATCATTGAAACTGATGGCAGTTTCGAAGGATGGGGAGCGGTATTAAAAGCCAAAACAAATAAGTATTGTAGCAAAGCCTCAGAAAAGATTTGCGCTTATCAAAGCGGTAAATACAAAGAAAAGGGAAATATGAGTAGCATAGACGCAGAAATCCTAGCAGTAGTATACGGTCTTAATGCGTTTAGACTATACATTCTAAACAAACCAGAAGCCTTAATTAGAACAGATTGCGAGGCCATAGTAAAATTCCATCAAAAAATAAACGACAAGAATAGTAGTAGAAGACGGTGGCTTAATTTTTTAGATACTATATCTATTTACAACTTAGTATTCGAACATACTAAGGGAAAAGACAATAGTTTAGCGGATCAGCTTAGTAGACTAAAAATTACTACAAACTAACCAACTTTGTTTATCTCTTAGCAGAATGAGTTCACAAAGACAAATCCAAAAGACAAGGGAAAGGCCCACCAAACCCCAAGACGATTATAGACAAACAAGATTGGGAACCTGAATTTCAGCCCATGATTTGCTCATGAGACTCCCACACTAGAAAGACTATACTATGGTAAGAATAATTTAGTTTCATTTTCAGCCTCAAATTTAACATTTAAAATACTCCCAGATTATGTTTTAGACAAAGAACAAAAGTGTTTGGTAGACAATTTGTGGATAGCCCACAACAGAAAAGACACAAGCCATTTCGTAGCTACTTTAAATTGTACATGTCATTATTTTAACGAAAAGAATTTAGACAAACGTTTCAAATTTTATGTCGTAATTCATGGAAAGACAAAAGGTATTTTTCAGACTTGGTTAGAGGTGGTAGACTCTATTAAAGGTTTCAAGACACCACTGTTCAAAGGTTTTAATGTGTTCACCGAAGCCTTAGACTATGCTCGAGGAATACTTGGGCCGAACTACTATATTACCCCAGCTCTCAGAAATAACCTAAACCAGACACCTCAATATAATATCCAGAAAGATACAGACAAAATTATTTTTTGCGATCATTGTACTACAATGACCGATACCGTAAAAAGACTAAACCAGACAAAAGAAATACTCCAAACCCAAAATATACATCTTTTGGAGAAGGTTGCAGAGCTAGAACTAAAACTCAGACAAAACTTGCTCAGGCAACAGACTCATAGTTCTCCATCTCTTTCATAAATGGATGAGACGGGTGTGCATTGCCTTCTGAATGCTAAGAAATCTATTGTACCAAATATGGGTACAACTAGTCCGGTGCAAACGGTTGCCAGTAAAGACTACTCAAATCCGTTAGTGGCTGTTACTTTGCCAAAAAGTGAACAAGAGGAGGCAACCTCCTCAAAACAAAGACGAAGACTCCCACAGACCTTTACAGGATCTACATCCAAGACGAGGATTAGATAGATAAAAAAAGGACAGACTAAAAGTATAGAACAAATAATTAAAGAAACTCTTGAGAACATTTTTAAAGAACAAACGGAGGTCAAAAGCGAAGACAAACATGAAAACCCGGTGGCTACACCACCAGTAGCGTCCATAACACCAGAACAAAATCCAAAACTTAACCAAAATCTGGATAGTATAGACCATGTATCAGAAACCAGTTCAGACAATGAGTTCCTAGAATCAAACTATGCTCAGGATCCAAATGACAATGATGACTCAGGCATGAGTTTTGATTCCATGGCGTTACATAATTTGAGCACCTAAAAGCCAAGGAACAGACAAGATAGAAAGAGTAGAAGACAATAATCAAAATAAAGAACGGTGTAGAATTTACCACAAAAAACAGACAGAGTCAGCAGAAAAGAAGACGAAGATAAAAGAAAAAGCAGATGCTAAAGCAACTGCAAAAGCAGGACAGCGATGAAAGACGACAAAAGAAAAAGAATAAACTTTACGGAAAGTTAAAGTGACGATGGGGCTCATTAAATAAGACCCTACTAAACTTTTCTAAAAAAGATTCTTTTACAAGTTTGAAGTCCGAGGAGACCCTATAAATATGAGAACACAAGAAAGAAGAAGGCAGATCGGAGAGATCAAAAAACACAAGAAATCAACACTCCACTCCCAAATGATATCTCTCTATTTCCCTCTCTACCCCATTGTATAAATCCCCTCATGTAAGATAGCTTTATTTTGGAGCAAGCTTAGTAGTGTGCAGTAGCTTTCCGGGACTCCCGAAAGGGAAACATCCCCGTACTTTGAATTATGTAAGTTTTTAATTTCAGTAGTTATCTCCACCATGTATATTATGTTTTTATGAAATCTTGCAGAAATGCAAGAACTAGTATGTTAATATGAAGTTTTTATTTTCATCAT
This sequence comes from Anisodus acutangulus, assembly GCA_029783415.1. NCBI lineage: Eukaryota > Viridiplantae > Streptophyta > Magnoliopsida > Solanales > Solanaceae > Anisodus > Anisodus acutangulus. The sequence goes on along the minus strand of CM056500.1, from coordinate 24,768,473 downwards.
GAATCTTTATTTGCTGTTATAAATCATGTCATAGATCTCGAAATTACAGTTGTAATCTTAAACTGCAATATGCTTAGATATGGTTAGCTTCTAAACTTAGTATATGGTTAACTTTTAGACTCCGTCATGACCTCAATGGATTAGCCTGTAAATTCTTATGTCAACAGTGGTTGATTATTGGCCTTTTGATGTCCGCTGAAGGACTGTTGTGGCCTGAAAATTGGGTGTGGCTAAAGACGACTGTCACAATAGGGGTAAGGTCTAAAAGAAGAGATGAACTGTTCAGAAGAAGAAGTAAAAAAGCATAGCGTAGTCAGGAGCATAACAGTAACCAAAGACGAATGATAGAGATGATGTAATGACTGGACAGAGTCCAGGATAAACAAAAAAAAATTATTATTTTAATTCCGGAGATAGCTATTTGATCTAAAAGACTAACATAAGGAGATTTACAACGGGAAGGGAGTACCGAGTAGGACTTACAACCATACTCACACCCCCCTTTGAAATAACCTATTGAAACATATACCCCCTTTATATATATATATATATATGAATGATATGGATATGAGTACACCATGCAATTAGCATAAGCAATACAATTAGTATTTATAATTCCTCTTCAAGTATTTAGACGAGATGTGGAGTGATGAATGCATGACAAGGAAATCAATATTAGTGTATCAAACATGGCTACAAGCCCAGATAATCAGCAATCATACCAATCTAAGCGGGTTTATGCACCGTGCTCATGACCCGAAGGCTAAAGACATAATCTCCATCATGCATATGATACTAAGTTTGTTAATTACCCAAGTTAAGTTCACTGTGCCTGTATTAGTACTCGTCATATCACTAATACGGGACCCCAAATTCCTCATTACTCCCATTAGTTATTAAACCAACACATAAACACTATAATAAGGTCTAGTATGTCTCAACTTACCTTATATTTGAATTCCCATAGCTCACGAATGCTTCCAACTCGTTCCGCGTGAAGATTAAGCCTCCCGAAAGCTCCATCGTGTCCAAACTCACTAAAAGAGTTCAATCTAGTCAAAATAGTAATGACTGATAGACGAACCCAATGATACCCATATTGCTATACTTTATTTCGGAACCTAAAAATGGACCCAAAAAGCTAATCTCGAGCACCAAAGGTCAAAACTGTAATTTCATTGTAAAATTGACTCATAGCCCATAGGTTATAAAATCATAAAATCAACTAATTTCATCCACAATTGACTCTCAAATCAAAGGCTTATCACTTCTCAACTCTAGGGTTCAAAATACCCCAATTTTCCTTACTAAACACGGATAAAATCGATAACCAACAAAAATAAACTTGAAGAAATGTCAAAAATAAACGTTGGATACTTGCCCCCTCTTTTAGACGATAACAACGCCGCAAAAATCACCTAAATCGAAGCTCTAGAACTTGAGTTATGCTTAAAATATGAAATGAACGCAGTCTGATTTTTAATACACAGTCATTTCCGCTTCGACACCTGGAAGTCCGCTCCGGTGCACACCAGAAACCAAAAAAATTTCTCGAAACTAAAATGGGCATAACTCCTTCATAAAATGTCAGAATTCGACGATTCAAGTTGATACATATCACAAATTGCGATGCGCATCTATTCTAACAATCAAAACGCAATTCCAACATCAAATGGATTTAATGGTACATTGAAGCGTCGAAGGCGAACAACTTATGCCAACGACTCAAAGACCTAAACTTAACCAAATAAAATCATAATCCAATTCCAAAAGTTCCTACAAGTAACAAATGATCGTACAAAGCTACTCAAACTCTCAATATACCCAAATGGATCCGTCTTGACTCGATGTTAACCGTGGTAAACTCCAAATCATCTCAAAAGCTAGTTTCTCAACCAACCACCTTAATCACATCCGAACCTCTCGAGAACTAAACTAACCACTCGACTAAGTCATAATCACATTCTGGACCTAACAGAATCGACGAAACCTCGAAAAAGATGCATTTATCCAAAAGTCAACTTTTTGTCAAACTTCTTTCTTTCTTTAACTTAAGAGCTTCCATATTTATTAAAGTTCATTCGAAACTCACCTGATTGCCTCGGAAACCATGCTACTCATTCCCTCAAGTTATAAACACCGAGTTAAAGCTATGGAAAGGGTATTCTTGGGAAAATAAGTCCAAAAGTTCAAAATGATCAATCAGGTCGTTACATCATCTACCACTTAGACACACATTCGTCCTCAAATGGTAAAGAAAAGTACCAAAGTTGTCGAGTAGCCAAAAAACCTCCATCATAAACCTCATGAAAGACTTCACATGTAAAAAACTGCCTTACCGGTCAGAACTTCTCATGACTTAGTTTACAAAACCTAAAATTTATTCCACAACTGATTTTCTTATATTTGAACTGATTCCGCTCAAATCCCTTTACTTTTATTCTAACCTCACCTCTGTACGCAATTGATTGATTCCATGAAATCCATCATGAACACTCAAGTCCTTTAGTTGTAGCCACAATCCATTACCAAGCTTCTACCGGTCAAATACTCAAATTTCACTTATATTTGTTCCACACCATCCAAAGTCATCTTTTGTACTAAGAATTAATAGAAAACATCGTCATACACCGCGAGTCTAAATCATGACTCTCTCTCATCAGAAAGAATATGCTTGTGCTAAGCCAACTCCCAGCCCTTCTATAAAAAATGACCTTATCCAAGGCCAATTGCGCTAATTCCAAATCTGTTAGTTTCGTTTTATCGAACTGAAGCTATTGAGCTAACTCTCATCATCCAATTCCACTTAAACCTCCAAATATCGTAATATGCGCATCATCCCAGTGACTACCTTGATTTGCCAAATCTATAGAAAATCGTTTAATTATCCCAAGGTTTCACATATCCATTTGTACCTTCCCAAACCATCACCAAGTACATGCATAGACCATTAGAACTATTCGAATAGTTGCGATCAATAAAATATCATCAAATCAACTTGCAGACTCCAAATAAAGCCCGATAACTCTGCCTTATCTCTCTTATGAACTGTAAATCTATTAAGTCCTCCAAAATGGATTACTAGACTAGCCATAAATCATGACAAGGTAACCGTAAGCCATCCCGTGATACGTGAATGATCCCGATCTGGTGCAAAGTGCACAACTCCTCGAATGTCGCAAATAGTCACCCGAACTGACTCCAATCCCTCACAAAACCAATCATAAAATGCTCATAGGTCTGTGGCAACCTATCCTACTCTGTTGCTCGTGAATACTCAATGTTGCAATGTCATCCATGACTTTAAAAGATGAACCCTACCCAAGTCATCAACTTAGTACTGAGGAACTACACCTTATAACCTAAATATCTTTGTTCTTAACTCACAATGGATACGAAAGTCTCACAGAACTCCATAGAGTCTAAATACATTGAATCTTCTTTCTTGCGCTTTCACTTAACTCGTTCACTACTCCAAATACTTTGACGCAACGCCTGAAGCCTCATACTCCCCTTTTACAACCATTAAATCTTTGATTGTAATACCCCTTTTACGCTTTTAGCAAATCCAAAAGTATCAATTCTTGCAATCCATGTGCCTTACCACACACAAATACTCTCACGTCATTAATACTTGATGTACTCATCTATGCTATCCAACCATAACGCTTCAACATAATCTACTATCACTAACACAGTTTCACTTCAAAAAGATGACTTTAACCTTCACACTTAAGAGATTTCAAGCTTCCCTCTTATTAATCAACCCTAACTCATTCATTCAAGAAAGATACAAAATTAACCACCTTGGTACAATGCAAGTCGTCTTTTCATCAACCTTATCACGTCAGTCATTTGAAACTCATACCTCAAAGTCATCAATCGCAAACCCCAATGTCACTTCGCCATAACACTTAGTCAAATTTTGTAGACTTCCTTCAAGCATACTTAATAATTACCTCCATCTGAATGATGCAATATAATCCTACCCTAATTCATACTTGACTCAAATAATCCTATGGCTTCAAACCAAACATATTTTTATCTTAATTCTTCAATTTCCATATTCTATCCAAAATCACATTCGCCGCTATCGATGAAAAATCACTCAAACCCGTTTGAGAGTGTATCGATATATCATAAATCTTGCAAAATAATTGAGTAAATCCTGGAGATAGTAGTAAACCACAAACTCGAACAACCAAAAGTTTTCCTTGCCTCACTCGAATCTCAAAACTGGATATTTATCTAAATCAGACGCATCATATGAACAATCCTTCACGAAACCTTCTCCCACAAGAAATACTGATCAACCTCTATTACCCCCAACAAGATCCATTATCGCCGATGTAATATTCCAAACCATCACTACAGGTCCATAACCTACAGGGCAATCTCACTTACCATTCACAAAGTTCCACTAACGCTCTTATACGGTTCCATACCAGCATCCTTGCCTATGATCTCTTAACTGGAGAATCCTTCTTCTACCTTGGCATTACACGTCCATAAACCAAATATCAATGCACAGGGTACTATAGTGAATTAACTTTTCTTGGTTTCAACCGTTATCATTGATCCTTACTTCAATTTCTAAAATGTATTTCACAACTCAAGTCAGTTAACATCTACCGTTTATCTACCACTTTAAATATCGTTATTGACTAACACCTCACGCATGGGTCCTTAATTGATACTTGCCCAAAAAGAACCATCTCTCGCCTTGTCTCGTCAAATTAGAATGCCTCTAATAAATTATGTAATTATCCTCCTCATTCCATCAATTCTGAAAAATCGCATCGCTATCATGTGTGAAAACTTGCGTAGTCCTAAGCAATAAGTACAATTCCCACATTCCTTGTCCAAAATTAAGTGCAACCACCGGTAACTCCTTAAGTAATACATCTTCACACTTGTCCATCACTAGATCCATCCCCATTAGCCAATTACGTCGAGAGTTCACATACCAGTCGTCTTACTCCAACACCAAAATGCCATGCTAACGCACTTCACTTAGCCTTTCATACTCCCATTAATTAACAGACTTAGCACACTTCACGCTCCTATCAGATGAATACTTTACCATTTTAACAGATTGCTACCAAGTTCGAACAATCCGAATTCTCTTCAGTACAACTCAACCCCGTAGGACGGAAAGAAAACTTTTCATACGAACCTCATAGCAAGTATTACCACCCTTGACCTCATCACCAAGGATCACCTTTCACGTCCTTGTTTTTTATCAAATACTATTCACATCCTTACCATGGTCTCTGTTCTTTTATATAATCCATCGATCCTCTCATTCTAAGCTTGTATTTAATATATCAACATATGTACACTTCCGTTATTGAATCATTTATTGGTCATTGATACATATGCATCATAAGACTGTCATAATAAATCTGGACGACATTGAAGTATTCTCACAACAATCACACTCCAAATAAAGAATCTACGGTATGTCAAACCTCCTCAAGTGTAGTCCTCAAAGTTGTATCACTTATTACTTAGTTACTCTGTTAACCATGCATATTCAAATCTCCAACCCCTCCCCCATCATCGGTTATACCATAAATGCACCTCTTCGACCTTTGAGTAACTAACTGTTGAAGAATATGGAGATCATGCACTCCTTCATACCATCATTCCCGTTTCTAGGGATATCACTGAACTAAATTATCTAAAATGTATTTCACAACTCAAGTCAGTTAACATCTACTGTTGATCTACCACTTTAAATATCGTTATTGACTAACACCTCTCTCATGGGTCCTTAACTGATGCTTGCCCAAAAAGAACCATATCTCGCCTTGTCTCGTCAAAATCATGTAGTTATCCTCATTCCGTCAATTCTAAAAAATCACATTACTATCATCTGTGAAACTTACGAAGCCCTAAGCAATAAGTATAATGCCTACATTCCGCCGTATTGGTCCCGACCCTCCCTCCCCCCGTCCCGCCGGGATTGGTCTCGGCCTCCCCCCCATCCCCCATCCCGATGGGATTGGTCCCGACCTGCCCCGGCCCATTGGCCACCCTAGGTAAAACTAATATTTCCCTCCTTATCCTTTTAGGAAAAATTCCCCTCCACCTCCCCCCCCCCACACCCACCCACATCCTAATCAATAATTCTAAAAGGGAAAAATATTTCCCTCCGCCTTAAAATTTCTCTTTGACAATTTTGAAAGACGAGATTTCCCTCCCCCTAAAATATCCCTTCGATCAATTCTGGGATGTTACGTTTCAGCAAAGCGACTTTGTTGCTCATTACTGTGATCTCGCTTCAGTGACTATTTAAGGTAGGGTTTCAACTCCCTAAAATATCCATGGCTGATAGGAGGGGATTTCAACACTATTATGACAGATTCTAAAAATTTATGGTGGATTACCTATTATAATTAATGAGGTCCAAGATTTTAGAACATGTATATAGAATTGTGGGGTGGCTGACTTGGGTTTCAAGGGCAATACATTTACTTGGTGGAATGGACAAAGTGGAGATGATTGTATTTTTAAGAGTCTGGATAGATGTTTGGGGAATCAAGCCTTTTAGAATAAATTCCCAGAACAAGGTTTGATCATGCTCCTTTATTGATATCATATTCTGGAAATGTGGAACCAATTCAGAAATCCTTTAAATTTCTGGGTAAAGCATGAGTCTTTTTTGGAAAAAAATAAAATATTTGTGGCAGGTGGACTTTATGGCAAACCCTTTCACTATTTTTCACTGTAAGTTGAAGAAGGTGAGGCTGGACTAGCACAATGAGTAAGGAGACTTTTGGAAACATTTTCATAGAGATAGAAACTTTGGAGGATGTGATAAAGGTACGTTGTTACACTTAGAGGAAGAATTCTGGAAGTAAAAGGCTGGGATGCAGTGGTTCGAAAATGGGGACATGAACGCTATATTTTTTCATGCCTATGTACAGGGAAGAATGAAGAGACTACAACTGAAAAGCATACAAGATCAGAGTGGAAACTGGCTGGAAGAAAAAGAGGAAATGGTGGGAGAAACCCTCAAATTTTATCAAGACCAATTTGCTAAAGAAGGTGATCCTATTGATCTCTAGATGCTCGATTATATTCCTAAATTGATTAATGATGCAGAAAAAGAAGAAATTGTAGAAATGCCGAATGAGGAAGAAATCAGAAGAGTGGTTTTCAGTCTTAATGGGAAAGTGCAGGGGGTCCTAATGGTTTTACATGTCTTTTCTATCAGACATGTTGGGAAATCATCAAAGAAGATATAATGAATATGGTTAGAGCCTTTTTTCTGTGGAGCAGAGTTACCTAGATTTATTACTCATACTAATTTAGTTTTATTTCCAAAGAAGGATATCATAACAACCTTCTCTAACACGAGACCAATTAGCTTAAGTAATTTTGTGAATAAAATCTTTTCAAGATGGATTCATGAAAGGCTGGTGGATAAATTGAATGATATTGTGTCTCCAAATCAGGCTGGTTTTTTCAGCCGAAGAAGTATTGTGGAAAATATTTTGTTGATCCACTAAATAATTGCAGATATCAGATTAAGGGCCAAAGTTGAATATGGCCAAAGCATATGATAGAGTATCTTCTCTCTTTGTAACCAAGGTACATAGGAAGCTGGGTTTTCATGAGATGTTGATAGACATGATGTATAGAATTATTAATAATAATTAGTAATTTGACCTGATTAATGGGCAAAAAAATGGTTTCTTCCAATCTTCCAGGGATATCAAGCAGGGTGACCCACTGTCCCCAACCTTATTTATTTTAACTTCTGAGGTACTCACTAAAAATTTGAATGCACTTCATCAAGTACCACAGTTTAAAGGGTTTGGCATGCCAAAGTGGAGTCCTCAAGTGAATTACTTAGCATATACTGATGATATGATCATATTTTCTTCTACTGATGTTCTATCATTATAGTTGATTATGGAGGTATTGGGGAAATATGAAAACGTATCTGGGCAAAAAATCAATAAGGAAAAGAGTGGTGTTTATATGCATCAAAATGTTTCAGGGGATATAAGTATTATTATAGAAATTGTGACTGGAATTGGCAGGAAAGGAATTTCCTTTCATATATCTAGGTTGTCCAATATTTAATAGCAGAAGAAGAAAAGACTTTTTCAATGGGATACTCCTCAAGATAACCATTTTCATGACGGATCTTTTCTTCATCTAACAACCCTGAAGAGGGTAGGACTATAGATGGCATATTAACATATCATTTTCATGGCAGATCTTTTCTTCATCTAACAACCCTGAAGAGGGTAGGAATATAGATGGCATATTAACATATTCATATGTAGGTTTAACAAATAATAGGCATGTAGTACGGAAGCAGGTATTATTAACTCAAAATTCATTTTTTAAAATAAAAGTCTATAACCTTATATCAACATTTATCACCATAATTGTAGAGATGTATATTTATCAAGTTTATAATTATAAACACATAGTCTGAAAACATACCTCTTAGCAGATTTTTAAGATCACCGGAGATACTCAACCCACCCTGGCTCTGCCTCCTTTTTTTCCTCTCTAGTGATGGGATAAATAGCCTAGGTGCTGGGAGTTGCTCGACAGACTCTTTCGTAAATTTTCTTTTAAGAGATGGTGTTTTATGGACTAATATGGTTCTTAAGTATAAGCTTTCAAAGTATTTATCTTCTGGTATTATGATATTAATCTTGGTATTGGCTATAGACTAAAAGGGTTTTTTAGCTAGACATGAGAGAATTTTTCCAAGATTGAAGGTGTTGTATATCGAAAGATGATTTCAGATGTTACAATGAGACTCTTTATATAGATAACCTCGGTTGCCTTTCACTATTGACATGCTGAAAAAGTAATAAAGTCGATACATTATTGTTACAAAAGTCCTAAAGCAAACAATGTTTTGTCTCTTGTCCTTTCATACTTTTCTTAAAGTTGTTTGTCGTTGCTGCCATTATTTTCAACGTTTGTTGGCTTGTCATCTTCTGTCTTTGATTCCTTGTGGGTCCGATGGTTTTTGCTTTCTTCCACAGGCATCTTTACAGGTGTCTTCTTTGCACAGAGGTATCTTTTGTCTGTCTTCTTTTCACTAAAAGACGGGAAAAAAATCTTCTTCGACGATACTCCTATAGAATAGGAATGATCTCGTTTTAATTTTTTGATACTCTTATAGAATAGGAACGGTATCTTTTTAGTAGTATGATAATACATGGGCTTTACTGTAGTTTGGACTACATTGGGCCATATTAATTTGTTACATTGTGGCTTTCTGTAGTTCAAACTACATTGGGATGTTTCATTCAAAAAGGATTAGGTGATCCTTCTTTTTTCATAGTAACCTGCGTAGTATCCTCTTTTATGCTTATAACATGTCTTTTCCTCTGGCCTATTAAGAGTTTGTACTGTTCTATTGTCTCATTGGAGTGTTTGTGCTCCATCTTAGTGATTCTATCATGCATGTTGGTAAGGTGTGTGGTGTCTTGTGAGAGTACCTCGTTGTTGTAGTATAGTGTGATAATTTCTTCGGTTTCTCCTCCTTTGGAGTTTCCAATAGTACTGCCTTTGTCTGCTCTTAGCATATCTTCAATTTTTGACTTCAGGGTTGATAGTCCTATGGCTCTTTTGGCACTGAGCCATTCTTGAAACCTTTCTATAGTACATGGTATTTTCATTTTCAGGTTTTTGTCATCTCCGCTTATATTGTTATTCCTTCCTGTTTTAAATAGTTGGCATATCATAGGTTTTCCTGTTAAGTCTGTCGAGGCGTCGAACAGTTGTATACCGTAGATACCTCTTCCGAATGATTCCATCATTAACCTAGCAGATTCTACTAAAACATTGGGTAATTTAGCAATATTATAAAAAGTTTCATCTACTAGTATTTTATCTATAAATCCGTATGTAAAGAGTTTAAGAACTATATCAGGGTTTGATTTTTCATTGCATAAAAACCTTGGGTATTTGCTTAATTTTGCACTTCTTAAAATGTGTGGGTTTGATTTATAATCATAAAATTTATTAATTTGCTCATAAACTGTAATATACTCAGGTGAGAATTTCACTTTGTCGCGCATTGTTACTGCCGTTAAAGACGATGATGTTATGGGTGATGGTATAGTGGTTGGCATGACTGCAAGTTTAGATGTGAAAGTCTTTGATTTTTCTGTAAGGGTTTGGGAAGATTTCAAAGTTTGTAGGGTTTTGAAGTCTTTAAAGGATTTTGTCAGCTGTTCTAGCAAGTGTGTATTTTCTTCCATTTTGGTTGTAATAATTTTTTGGTTTTGTTTGATGATTCCTGTAACATTGGTAATATATTCTTCGAATTTGTCACTGTTGGTTGACATCGTTGTACCTGCTAAGAAAATCAGCTAAAATATTCTTAGCCCCGGATATATTTTTGACAATAAAATCATAACAATAAAAAAATGTTTGCCATTTTCTTCTCTTATTTAGTTCTGGCAAAGGGTCTATTTTATTTGTAATGAAAGCTCTTACTTGGGTGTTATCTGTTCTAACGATGAATTTTACTGGTAATAGGTGATAATAGAATCTCTTTATTCCAAATTTTACTGCTAATAGTTCCTTCTCGTTAATATGGTAATTTTTCTCATTAGGCTTCCATGTTCCGCCTCCATATCCACAAATTAGTGGTTTTTCTTTATCTATATCCTCTTTATCATATGCTATGAGGACTGCTCCCCATCCTATATCATTGGCATCAGTAAAAAGTTCTAGTTGATCGATTACATTGGTATTCTATGTTTCGGCAAGGCTTTCACTTTTTCCTTGATTTTATTTATGGCTTTAGTATGTTCTTCCTTCCATTCAAAAGTTATATTTTTTCTAGTTAGTTCCTATAATGGTTTTCTCAAAAGTGATAAATCATTTATATGGTCTGAGGCGTAGTTTACTACTCCTAGAAATTGTTGTACTTCCTTTTTGCTCTCTAATTTATCTTTAAATTTTTTTATTTTTGTTACAATGTGTTCCTGTAATTGTAATCCTTCATTATCTATTATGTATCCCAGATATTCTATACTATTTTTGAAGATTTCAGATTTCTTTTCAAATAATAATATTTCATGCTGTTTCACAGTTTTTATAAATTCTTCTAGATGTTTTATATGATTTTCCAAATCATCACTATATATTAATATGTCGTCAACATATACTATATGTATTCTGTTAGTTTTCTGAACACTTGGTCCATTCTTCTTTGAAATATTTGTGGTGCATTTTTTAATCCAAAGGGCAGTACATTCCATTCGTAGTGTCCTTGAGGGGCACTAAATGTTGTTAAAGCTTTTGATTCATTTTTTAGTTTTATTTGCCAAAATCCACTTTTATAATAAAAAAGCCTGATCCCAACTCGTCCCGACCCGATAATATCGGTCCCTTTTTTCGACGGGACCGGGACAGGACATCGGAAAAACCCACCAGTCCCGTCGGGTCCCATCTCACCGAGACCCGACCCGACCCGTCTCCCCCCGGACCCGTCCCGTTGGCCACCCCTACTTTCTTTACGTAGAGGTGTTGAAAATTTAAAATGTCAGTTGATGGTGTACTAAAGAAAATGTACTATAACATGGTTTCTACATGTTGGTGCTATTCTACTCCAAAAGAGGAAACAAATAGAAGTTGTCATGGAAAAACATCTGAGACGACATTGTCAATTAGTGGAGGTGCGTACTAAATATCCGCAACTAAATTCCACAGAAATGAATTTCTCTTGAATTGAGATCTTTTGGATCAACTTTATCTCATCGAGGGAGCAACCCCATTTTTCACCTTGTTCCTTAAATCATGTGTGGCTAACAAGGTATGATTTTAGTTTTGCTCAAAGGCAGGGATTTCTATGGAAGGACTGCAATTACAATAGTTGATCATTAAGTGGTGGCAAGCACCAGGGGCAAAGAGATTAAACCAGGTTTTTAAAGCAATACCTGCCATAATTGTCTGGAGATGTGGAAGAGAAGAAATAACATAAAACATGGAGAAAAGAGATCTATGAGCAAAATAATATATCAAAGTTTACAGTACTATTCAGAAGTTGATTCAGACAAGGAATCCATCAGTCAGGAATTGCCCAAACAAATTGGAAGATTTAATCAAAATGTTGGAAGGGGAAAGAGCACAAATTAAAATTACAAAGGTGATGTGAAAGTTTCCTCCAACAAGGTAGTTTATGTGTAATACTGATGGTGCCTCCGGGGGAAATCCAGGAAGAAGCTATTATGGCTTTTGCTTAAGAAACTCAGAGGGAAATCAAGTATATGCACATGTAGAGGAGATTGGAATTACAACAAATATTGATGCTGAAGCAACTGCAACCTTAGAGGCTATGAAGTTTTGTAAAGAACAAGGAATAGATCACATCATAGTCCAAACAGATTCAGAGATGTTGTATAAGATTCTGGAGGAAGGATGGAAGCTACCATGGGGCATTGTCATATGAATTGAACAGATTAGAGAATTAAGTTGTGATTTGACTGTTTATTTCAGTCATATCTTAAGGGAGGGGAATAAATTGGCAGATGCTTTGGCAAATGAGGCCTTAGATGAGGCTTCAGTCCATTGTCATTCTTTCCAAGGTTTGAAAACAATGTGTAGAAGGACTCTCAATAGTAATAAAGCACATATACCATATTTGAGAATCAAAACTACAGGATAATGAATGGAATGAATATGTTGAATGTCTGGAAGGGAATAAGGAGAGAGGAGATGCACAAAGACATAGAAGGAGAAGGAAGTAAGGCTACCATCATACTCGAATCTATTTGGAGGAGAGCATGGTGGTTTTTCTGTGTTTTCTATTTTGCAGGATTTATATCTAATTTTATCAACACAAAAACAAGGAGTAATTATTTGCAAGCAACAACATACAAGATTCACATTCTTGAAAAATGAATTTTGGAAATCATACACATCAGATCAAGCAGAGGAGAAGGACATACTAGTGGAAATAGGCATTCTCAGCACACACAAGTACATAACACACACAGAGATTTCATTAGCTTATACAGAAATGAACTTAACTAGACAAGGATGCAACAATCAGACTCCAAGTGCATCAAATCAGCATCAAAGGAACAGAGAGAAGATACCTTCTAGAAAAATGAGAGGTTTGTATTGTAAATGGAGTCGAAGGGCACAAATCAGAAGAATCGGGATCGATGAGCTCAAATCCGGCACATGCGAAGCACAAGAACAACAAATTGTAGCTGGATTAGCAATGAACATCAAAAAATCGAGCAAAGTTATCAAGATCGGAACTTTACCTGAAATGAGAAACATAGATGCAAAATTGAGGAACAAGTGGTGTAAATCAGGGTCAGACGTCGTAACAGTGTCTGGGGATCGTCCATTCATCATTCTTACACTCAAAATCATGATGATACTAGAGAGAGAAGAAGCAATGAAGAAGGAACTCAGCTTAGGGAAACGATTTGAAAATGAGGAGACAACCAACAACTTTCCCTTTTTAGCTATTGCATTTTTGTTTTTTATTTTTTATTTCGTTTGGGTCGGGTCCATTTTGGGCCAGGCTTTTGTTGGACATATTTTGATTAAGCAATAAAAATTCCACCTTGGACGTAATTTAACTAAAATATCTGTAGAAAGACATTTGTTTTCCTTGAAAATACTCAAATTAATATGAAGTAAAGAATTTAAATAGAACTTCACCAAAATAAAATCCTTTATTTATAAAAAAGAGGTCAACCAACATTCTGTTGCCTTTTCCCCAAATCTTGATTATAAGGGAATTTTCTTTTAGAAAAAGATCTCAGTTTATTAAGAAAATATCAATTATTCAAGACTTATTTCTAAAAGAGGACTTAAGTCAAATTTTCGATTCTTTTATCTTGAAATAAAAAACAAGTTTAAGAAAGAATCCCGTTTTTCTTTGTAAAGTAAACTAAAAGATCAACTAGTTCTCAAAGTATTTGCAAACTTAGTTTAAAGAGATTGATTTAAATTAAATAGTCGTAATAATAAAACACCTTTTTTATTACTTAACCGGATAAAAGTTACAAAGTGATTCTATTTTTAAAGAAGGGCAACTACATAGTTTCAATTAAACTCTATCCTATGAGTTCCAATAATAATTACTCCCTCTATCCCAATTTATAAGACACACTTTCATTTTTAGTCAGTTCCGAAAAGAATGACACATTTTCTTATTTCGTAATAATTTAACTTTATAGTTTACCTTTTAGGTTTAACGAGATTATCTATAACCACACAAATATCTTTAGCTTATTTTAGACCACATGATTCAAAAGACTTCTTTTATTTTTAAAACTATGTGCCCAGTCAAACTACATCATATAAATTGGGACGGAGGGAGTAATGTTTTTATACAAAAAATACGAATACGATAATGCGGGAATAAATGAAACGGGCCGGTGGGTATACCGGCCCACCAATTTATCTTGAAGCAATAAATATAAATTTCTATTGTCTACACTATTTTCACCCATGGCTTGGCCTTCAACAGCTTCCGGACTCAAAGAATTATTGTTGTTAGGCCATCAGGCCCAACGATTCAAAAAATCTTGAAAGAGGAATGGTGTGGGGCCCAATTGGCCCATGACCGTGCAAAGAAGAGGGGAAAACAAACGTGGTAGTTAGATCGTACCCGAGACTCATCAATAATGTAAATAATGAACGCATATGCAAAATTAAACGTATATGGAATAATTTGTATTAACCATGGTAGTCTAGAAGAAAGCAGGCCCAAAAACATACAAATGTTTTAGCTCAAGGATAAAATATCAGCCCAGATACATGATGGGCCCCATTAACACACATTCCCATAAATATACAGACCCATATTTGGTATACACATAGACATATAAAGGTCGGTATACATTATATTCATAATATACATGATGTATATATATGATATACCAAAAGGTATACACATATACAACTTATGTATATACTGGATTTATTCTCAGACTTGTATAGCATGTATATCTCGAGGTGTCTCATCTCAGACACAAGGAATTATTCAAAAGAAAAAATAACAAGCTATATACAATGTAGAAGTAGAGTAGATGTAGAGAAAACTTAGATGACTCACACAAAGACAAATAGAGAAGAACAAGCAGAAATGAGCATATTTAGCTTTGGCAAGAGGGAGGAAAGGTAAGACACATCACACAGAGTTCCAAACAAAGTCATACCTAACTCAAACATAGTGGACAGATTGCAACCAATGCCATAGACATGCTTTCTCAAAATCCCTGGAAGAGAGCAAAGAACACTAATTATTTAACAGGCATAATACAAGTACACTTAATTTCAATGGGAGAAAGACAGACTGACACACACTGTACATTTTCTCAAAGCTTTAAGACAGAGACAACACACCTTCACAACTATAATAGGCAAGAACCAGATATCATACAAGGATTTTCAACATCAATCTCAAATAAATTCTTTGTACATGCTCACACACAAGACATTAATGAGGGTGAAGAGGTAGGTCAGCCTAGCAGTGCACTAAGTTGAGGGTTAATCATAAACACCACATATTTTGACAACATGGGAATAGGCATACTCATATTGAGCCTATTTGCAGGCAGTTTGGACAGACTAAGCAAACCAACATATATATCCTAATAGGAGACCTTCTCATAGGCAATTATTATGGACATACTCAACTCAGTTTTAGCAGTTCTTAGATAACTTTAGTATCTGGGCTACACCCGTTTATACTTACATGACATTATGATTGCAAACCATATGCAGACAAGAACATATGGTTGACATGACATAACTTGGTTAAATAGGAACAAGATACCAGCATAGTGACATTTTATACTAGGATAAGCATAGGCTAATGTGCAACCAACTCAAATAGACAAGGGAGACAAAATAGAGCATAGTTGAGTAACCATTTGAGAGTAACATCTCAAATATACAAGACCTCAGACACCATTTAGACAATGTAATCATACTCAGATAGTACTAGATATGGTGACACTTGAAATTGAACATGACATGATTAATATGGCATTTAGACAAATTTTGAGTCGGCAAATCACCAAACCACAGTCAAAACATATCTAGGACTTAGTAGGGACAAATACATCTTCATATTTCTTGGTCCACGGTTAATCCATTTTTACTCAGAAACCAACACATACTCACAAAAACTCATATGGGATGACCTAAACTTATACACATAGACCCATGGTTATGCTAACAGGTGTTCAAAGCAAATTCTAATCTATATTACGCCTTCCCCCTTTTTCCTTTGTGTCACAGAAAGGACATATAATCAGCTAACACAAATATGTACCCCAACTTGTAAAAGCAGTTAGACTTTTGTCACTACATAGCAAGAGATAGGCAGACTAAGATCAAAATGCAAGCAACATGTATTAAATATGGCATAACATGACTTTTAGGGTAAATCAAAGCATCATTCCAACCATTTACATCATAAGCTTTACACACATCACATAGGGTCAATCCTGGACCTCAACCTATCACACCTGGACATGGAGAAACACTAAACATGCCAGTATCATGTGGGTACTCAGATGATCACATCCTAAACCTTCTAATACATGTTGAAATTTTTTGACCAGTCATGACTTCTATTAAACAAATATTGAGACAATACTTTTATCGTATAATCCTTAACCTAGCATAGCATGTTTGAGTGTGAACAGTAAATATTGTAGATCATTTAACAAATCATAGTCGTGATACTTCTAAGAAGTTTGCTAACACACAGTTCCTACTCTTCTACCCCAAGCTTGAAGCAGGAATAGGAATAAATGAAGCCCATATAAGAAAATCCTAATTTGTGTCCTCCACAACCCCCCATCTAAAGTCATGTCCTTAGTAAGTTGCACCTGCGTCATATCCCATCTAATCACCTCTCCTCAATACTTCTTCGGCCTACCTCTACCCCTACTGAACCCGTCCATAGCCAACCTCTCACACCTCCGCACTGGGGCATCTGTGTCTCTCCTCTGCACATGCCAGAACCATCTCAACCTCGCTTCCCACATCTTATCATCCACCGAGGCCACTCCCACTTTCTCCAAGATATCATCATTTCTAATCATATCTCTCATTGTATGCCCACACATCCATCTCAACATCCTCATCTCCGCAACTTTTATCTTTTGTATGTGTGAAGTCTTGACTAGCCAACACTTCGCCCCATACAACATAATAGATCTAACCACCACCCTATAGAACTTGCCTTTATGTTTTGGTGGCACCTTTTTATCACATAAGACTCCAGATGCGAGCCTCCATTTCATCCACCCTGTCCCAATACGACGTGTGACATCGTCATCAATCTCTCTATTCCCTTGGATAATGGGCCCTAAGTACTTGAAGCTTCATTTCTTTGGAATGACCTGAGTACCAAGCCTTACATCAACGCTTGTCTCAGGGTCGCTCCCATTGCTGAACTTGCACTCCAAATATTCTGTCTTGGTCCTACTCAACCAGAACCCTTTAGACTCTAGAGTCTGTCTCCAAACCTCCAGTTTGACTTCACTCCGCTGCGAGTCTCATCAATCAGGACTATGTCGTCTGCAAACATACACCATGGTACCTCCCCTTGAATTTGTCGCGTCAGTTCGTCCATCACCAAGGCAAATAGGAATGGGCTAAGAGTTGATCCCTGGTGCAGCCCCATCATCACTGGGAAGTGCTCCGAGGCTCCTCCTACTGTTTGTACTCTAGTCTTGGCTCCATCATACATAACCTTTGTAGCGCTAGTGTACGCCACAAGTACGCCTCTAATCTCCGAACATCTCCATAGAACCTTCTTAGGGACTTTGTCGTATGCCTTCTTAAGGTCGATGAATACCATATGTAAGTCTTTCTTCCTCTCTCTATACTGCTCCACTAACCTCCTAATAAGATGAATGGCTTCGGTAGTAGAACGCCCCGACATGAATCCAAACTGGTTCTCAAAAATAGACACGCCTCTCCTTACCCTTATCTCCACAACTCTTTCCTAAACTTTCATAGAGTGGCTTAGCAGCTTGATACCCCTATAGTTATTGCAACTCTGGATATCACCTTTGTTTTTGTACAAGAGAATCATTGTACTCCACCTCCATTCTTTGGGAATTCTTACCGTCTTAAAATGACATTAAACAACTCAGTCAGCCACTCCAAACCAGCCCTGCCTGTGCTATTTCCAAATTCAACTAGATCTCAATCATGCCCGGTCGCTCGTCCCTTGCGCATCCTACGGATAACACCCGTAACCTCCTCAACCTTAATGCTTCTACAATACCCAAAATCCCCGTATCTACTAGAATGCTCCAGGTCTCTCAGCACAATGTCTCCATCTCTTTTTTCGTTCAAGAGTTTGTGGAAGTAAGACTGCCACATCCGTCTAATATGCGCTTCCTCCACCAGTTTTTTGTCGTCCTCGTCCTTGATGCACCTCACTTGATCCAAGTCACGGGCCCTCATCTCCCCTGTCTTGGCTAGTTTGTACAACTTTATCCCCGCATTTCTCTTCTAATTCCACATACATGCGTTCGAAAGCTGCCGTTTTTGCCGCCGTAACCGCTAGTTTTGCCTCCTTCCTCGCCATCTTATATTGTTCCCTATTCGTCCATTTCTCCACCTCATCTCTGCTTTCTATCAATTTCACATACGCCGCTTTCTTCGCTTCCACCTTCTCTTGAACTTCACCAGTCCCCTCGATATCCACCACGATGACGCCGTGAGAGTCCTAGCACTTCTCTGGCTACCTCACGAATGAAACTGGCCTTCCTATCCCACATACTTGTCGCATCCCCACTACTCCCCCACACCCCCTTGACCATCAACGTCTCCCCCATCTCCTTTGCACTAGCCATGGTCAAACTCCCCCCCCCCCCCATTTGATTCTTAACATGTCATCCACAACCCTATTCTTCTTCTGCAACTTGATCTCTAAATCCATCACCAAAAGCTTATGTCGGGTTGTAAGATCCTCCTTCGAAATAACCTTACAGTCTTTACAAAGACATTTGTCAACCTTCCTAAGGAGCAAAAAGTCAATCTGAATCTTATTTGCTTTTGCGGTAAAAAATGACGTTTTAATTTATTTTATTTGTACGCTATAAATTTGGGTTTAAACTCTAGAATATGTACACATTTTATGTAGTAAATTTTTTGCTACATTTTGAGTAATGATAAATGCTAAGTATAAATGTGCGAAGCACGATATATATATTTTAAAAGTGAGAATCCACTAATTAAAATTGAATTACGATAATACTCTTCAAAAGTTAATTGACTAAATTATCCTCTATGTAAAAGTTAAATAACCTCACGTTAAATGATTTATTTGTATTATTTAATGTTAGCCTAGGATATTGATATATCAGTTTCGCCGGATCATTCAACCCACGTAAATGAAATTGGCTATTAAATGGCTTTATAGTAAACGTGCCAATGAAAAGAATTTAATCACAATCTATGAATCTAATCGTTTGCTCTCGAAAACTAAAAAATTACAGTTGTTCAGTAAACTTTGTTTTTCTTAATCATCATGCCTTCTCGTCTTCACCAATGATTCAGCTAATCTTTTAAGAAAGTCATCCGTTACTAAATCGTTTGCTCTCGAAAACAAATTTTTTGTGTGTTTTTTCATGTTCGCTTGACCATTAGACATTTTTACTTTTTTAAATCTTTCTACTTCTAAAAAGAAGTTCTTCTTTTCTAAAATTTTCAAGTTATTTATGAGACCAAATAATTAGGTAATGAGAGAGCAGTCGAAGGAAGAAAAAAAAGAGACATAAAAACTTATCTAACCCTAACAGGTATACTGTAAATTCCTTGGGCCAGAAGCTGTAGCATTTCTTTTGCATTTATTTTGGAAGGATTTCGCTTTGTGTTTACAGCATGAGTAGTTTTCACTTTTCACCAAAAATGGGAAACGATATGCAAAAACTGTAAACGTTGGATTTCGAGTTCAAATTAATGACTTTTATTGTAGTACATTGCTGAACTTTTGAATGATTATGTTGGTGATATTGGGGCATGATTTTGAATATTTTCTGGATGCGTTAAAGTTATACACCACATGTAGATCATTTAAGAATAGAATAACAACACAAATGGTAAAGAATGGATCTTCGGCCTAACTCAACCCAAAAGCTAGCTTGTAAGGTGAGGATTGTTCAGGTCCATATAAGGAGTCCATGTTTCCATTCCATATCTGAAGTGAGACTCTTAACACTCCCCGCACGCCCAGACCTTGTTAACTGAAGCGTGAATAATATAATTTGGGGGCCCAACATCGGTGAACAAAGAATTGGAATGAGTCTGACTCTAATACCATGTAAAGAATGGATCTTGAGCCTAACTCAACCCCAAAAGCTAACTTATACGGTGAGGATTGTCCAAGTCCATATAAGGAGTCCATGTTCCCATTCCATTTCCGATGTGGGACTCTTAACGTGTAAAGAATGGATCTTGGGCCTAACTCAACCCCAAAAGCTAGCTTGTAGGGTGAAGATTGTTCAAGTCCATATAAGGAGTCCATGTTCCCATTCCATTTTCGATGTGGGACTCTTAACACTCCCCCGCACGCCCAGACTTCGTTAACTGGAGCGTGGACAATATCATTTGGGGGCCCAACAGCGGTGAACAAGGAATTGGAATGAGTCTGATTCTGATACCATGTAAAGAATAGATCTTGGGTCTAACTCAATCCAAAAGCTAGCTTGAAAGGTGAGGATTGTCCAAGTCCATATTAGGAGTTCATGTTTCCATTCGATGAATATACTATTTCGTGATGTACTTCATTTTTTATTTGAAATAACGGGCCACAAGAATATACATGATGATCTGATAAGTGCAGTCATGAAGCTACATGTTGCTTTAAACTACAATCATAAATGAAAACAAGATTAATGCTAAGCATAACATTAAATGGAAAATTAATGGAGGAAACTCCAATTTTTCTGTAGATTCCTGGACTGATATGGGACCTCTAATCCAAGGTCCTCATATGCAATTCAATGGTAATATTAACAAGATTAATGTGAGAAACTTTATCACAAATGGTGATTGGGATGTCAACATGCTGCAAAATGTACTCCCTGATCACATCATTCAAAAAGTCATCCATTTGTACTTTGGACCTTAATGATGATTAAGGCTGACAAATTGGACCCAAGCCTAATTGACCCGCCTAATCTGTCCAGATTTTAATGAGTTTGGACATTGACATACAATTAAATAGGCTAAGTTTGGGCTAGCCCAACTTAACCCATTCATCCTGAACAACCCAAATCAACTCATTACATTAGCCCAAAGTAACCCATCTACTATTTTATTGTTTACCCAAGTCTTCTCACGGCAAACCCCAAAATTGTTTGCTTCTCCATTTTTCTTCAGCAAATATTAGTAAGCTTTTAATTTTTTTTGCATCTTCCCCTTCTTCAGCAAATAACGTAATCTTCAGTTGTCTATTAGAACTATATGCATGCTTCTGTTGACACCCAATTTTGTCCCGTCTTTTCCGATTTATTTTGCAGTTTTAATTATTTTTAGCACCTCAAAACAATTTTAATCTATATACATACATGTGTATATATATATATATATATATATATATATATATGTGTGTATATATCTCATTATTATTATTATTCGCATTTTTTATTATATCATTTGCATATTTTATAATAATCATAAGTTATCCGAAATTCTATATTATTTTATTCTCGCAAAATTGCATCGCATTTCCCTTTTATTAAGCATTAAGCATTTCGCAAATATTATATTTTATTATTATCACGTCGTTATGTTATTTTAAATAATTCAAATCTTTTACATATATATATATATATAAATATGTTTTAATATTAAACCCCTTTTATATTTTTTATCCATAACCCATTTTCATTTTCCCAACCCAAAACAATTTCTACCCAAAAACAATTCAACTCTCCCTCTTTATTTCGCCCAACCTGACCAAACCCAAAACTCCCAATTAAATTCCCTTATACCCAAACCCAAAACAATTAAACCCAACACCACGAGCCCAAACTCCCCAATTAAATCCCCATTTCATCGCCTGACCCAACTCCGTCGGCCCACTCACCCAGACCGAACCGACCCAACTCGTCTTCCCCTTCTTTTAATCCCCAAACCAACCCAAAAATCAAAAAATCCTAAACCCCATTTCTCTCTACTCCATCACCGACCCACACCCCTATCCCCCAAAACCCGCCGGCCACCATACCCTACACACCACCAAACCACGACACCACCACACCCTCCCGTCACTTGACCCATACCCCCAAAATCCAACACACGCCCCAAAAATCAGATTTTGTCCCCCCTTTATTTTGAAATTTGAATTCGTTTTTAAGGGGGGGGGGTATGAGGGAGTTGAACGCTGAGTTTGAGACCTATAAATATCCCCCTTGTTCTTCATTTTAGGAGGTCCGAAAATCTGTCTTTGAAGGGGATTTTTGGAGAAATTTCGGGTCATTTTTCGATCTGAAATTTAAGAAAAAAGGGGTCCGAAATCTCCTCAAAGGTTTGCATTATCTTTTGTTTGTTTGTTCTTCACTAAAATAAAAACCATCCAAAATCTTTGTTTGTTCTTGCATGTGTTCTTCAACTTAAAGATTCCGAAATATAGGTCGAAATAATTATTTTTTTTGTGTTAAAGAATCTGGATTTTTTTTAGCTATTTTCACTATTTTTTCGATCCAATTCGGGTCGGGTCGTCAGTCCGGGTCGGGTCACTGCCGGGTCGGGTCGAACATCAGAAAACAGAATTCTATTTCAGAGGAAAATCAGAATTCGAAGTCGAAAATAAATCAGAATTCTAAACATTTTCGCGCGGATTCGACATTTCGAAACACGCCTCGGTTCGCTGCCCGGAGAAGGTCAGTAAAACAAATTTCTCTCAGTGTATTTTCTGTATCGTTGTGTGTTTTTGTTGTTGATTATGTGATAAGATAGTCATTTTTTCATTAATGCGTTAATTGGCTTATTAATGTTCAGAAATGCTTTGCTTGTATTATTAGATTTATATTTAATATGATAAGAGGCTTTGTGTGTGTGTTGATTTATGGACATTGTGTGATCATATTGGATTCGAATGTTGAATCACACTTATCTTGCTGAGTCTACTGAACTGATTACATACTTGCCTTACCTGTTTAAGTGTTAAAAAGGCCTCCATATTAGTATATCACACCTCCAAAATTATCTTGTATCATGCCCTACCTTTTGAGTTTGTTTGAATGACATTTGCATTAGTGCTTTGCACTATTTGAATCAGTTTATACCTTGTTAAGGCATAGTCTCTAATGTATTTCATACCTGGCTTGTGATTATGTTTCATGTAGTAAGTATGTATAGGGTATAGTCTAAAGATAAAACTGCTTAGGTGAATAAAAAGGTCTAATAAATGATTTGAACATGTCTCACTTAAGAATAAGTAGTATCTTTGATTCTTGTCAAAGTCGTGCCTATGTCTAAACTATCTACTTGGGAGTATGTGTTTGTTTATCTCAGTTTGTGAATCTGTTCATACGAGCATGCCTATGTTAGTTTATAAATATGTGGTGTGTTAGAAATGGCCTAGATATGTGTTGCTACTGTCCAGTTCTTCCTTCTATATCTTTTAAATATCTGAAAAATTGAACTTTCTCTGTTGGTTTGTGTGTAAATTTAGGAGACCATGAAGCATACTAGTTAGTTATGATATGTGTCTTGTCTCTTTCCCATGTTGGTATTCTCCAGTTCCCCTAAATGGTTATTTGGCTCATCCTTTTCATCCTATTAATGCCTACTGAATTAGTCATGCATTTCCCCTATATGATTAGGTGTTAAGTGCCTCCATAGCATCATGAAAAGTCTTTTAAGTTATCTTATATCATGCTAAGTTGCTGAATGATATCTGTATTAACATATTGTGCGTATTTGAACTAGTTTGTGGCGAGTTACATTACTGCCCATGTCTGCATTATATGTTTACTGCCGAATGTTTTCTTTCATAGTTGCCTTGTCAGAACTGTCCTATTATCTTATTATGCTGGTTGAAAACGGAGACAAGCTTCGGGTTGGGTTTAGCCTTCTTCGATAGCCTGCCATGCCCAAGGTTCAAGAAGCCTTTTGAATCTTGTTGCGGCATCGGAAATGAATGGTGGTAGCCCCCCTTGGTCTTCTTATCTTTCAAATTTGAAGATTAGGGTGACTAGTCTTTAAGTTTACCTTCCCCTTTATGTCTTTGTTGTGCTACCAATAGTTGTGGTATCCAGCTGCACCTTGAGATTCTGGATATATGTCATCTTTAAATAGTTCTGGTTTCGGGTTTTTGTTGCATTTTGGTCTTGATTACGAGGCGCGATTCTTTGCAATACTTGGGTGACATCTGCACTTTTGAGCCACTTATTCTGCTGTTGCGTTTGCAGCGACAATTTCTTTGCAATGTGGACCATTTACACTTCTTTTCGGAAACCTTTTACTGATGCATTTTGAGCTCATTTGATGTCTTATCATCGCTGTATTTTCCAGCACAATT
This sequence comes from Anisodus acutangulus, assembly GCA_029783415.1. NCBI lineage: Eukaryota > Viridiplantae > Streptophyta > Magnoliopsida > Solanales > Solanaceae > Anisodus > Anisodus acutangulus. The sequence continues at coordinate 24,743,950 of CM056500.1, read as the reverse complement.
CTTCTTGTTTTCTTGGATAAAGCACGCTACTTTAGGTACATTTCGGACAGCCCATCGCTTCTGCGTTTCAAGCCCATCTGCGTTATTTTTAAACTCAATTGCTGCTTTGTTTTCTCGGTGAAAACACCTGGTTTAAACCGCTTTGGACAACCGCAATATTTCGACTTTCTTGCTTTTCTTGTTTTGAATAAATACCGCGTCTGTTCGGTATTTGTTTTCTGTTTAGGATTTGCTCCCAGTTTGATTCTTGTTTCTTGTTTTTATCATTTTCTTGTTTTAAATTGAACACCGCACCTTTCAAACATCGCTTTCTGTTCCAGTCTCTTGTTTGACATTCAAATTACCGTTCTCTTGTTTCTTGCTTTTAAACTAGACACCGCGTCATTTTCGAAAGCGTTTTTTTCCTCTGCCTCTGTTTTTTTTGCTCATCGCTATCGCTATCATCGCCATCGCTATCGCTATCGCTTTGTTGTTTCTGTTCCGATTTAAAATTTTACTGATTTGAACACGATACTACACTGGCCGATGAAAAATATCCGTCGATTTTGAGGCCTACACAGTTGCAAAGACGGAAATATAACTTCTGGGCAATGATGAGGCTTAAACCTTTTTTATCCGAGATCAACATGTTTAGTAGGCGAGGTGACTAAAATAACCAACAAGTTATATATTCGCAGCCACGACGTGATTATAGTGATCTTTTCTATTTCACCCGAGAGACCGACACGTTTAGTAGGCGAGGCAATCAAAATAAACTACATTAGTCATATGTTTGCAGCCACGACGTGATTGGAATGTTCTTTTCAAAATTTAAGTCTGAGCCCTCCGCGATCAAAACATTCACTGTTTTGAATACGGATATGAAGTTATTTGTATTTAACTGTTTCTAACCGTTTGTTCTTGACAGCTTGCAGGGATTAAAGTAAATAAAGACAGAATATTCCTCGGAGTTTATTTTATTTTGTTTACTTTCTTTAATTCGGCTTTTATCCCGCTTTGTATTGTAATATTATTTATCGCACTTATGTAACTATTGAAATGCTGAGAATAGGCAAAACTTAGGATTAATCCATAGGGTAGTTTAAGATTTGAATCCCGTCGCTAGCTTATAGGCTCGGTTAAATTCAAACTTAAAAACCCTTCGCTAGTTATTTATTTTAGGCTCGTCACGCGTATTCAAGATTTTCAAAAACAACTTTTGTCATCTTTTATTCGCTTTATTAATCATTCCGAATAAGTTTATCTTTTGTCAATTTACAATTCAATGATTCCCAAAATTTTACTTCTTTGATAGTATAAATAATTTATTGTCACAAATGCATATTTTTCAAAACTTTACATGTATCTTTCTTTTTATGTCATCTGAATACGTACTTGTATAAAATGCATCATTTATTAATTATTTGCAAACATCTTTTAATCTATTATACTTGTAAAACATGCATTTTTCTAGCAATAATTAACCTGAGTTTGACCGGATAACCGCAAGTTAGCGGATCTTAAAGGATGCCTAACCCCTTCCCTTTAGGATAATAAAGAACCCTTACCTAGTATCTAATTAGTTTCGCAGACCTTTAAAATCGGAGTTACATTGCAGCACTTAGTTTAATATTTAGGTGTCCTAATTCACCGTAAAAGATAATTAGGTGGCGACTCCTCAACCCTTTTTACCCAGGAATCACCGGACACGTCCGCGCTCCGCATTGACCCGAGCAAGGTCAAAATAGGGCGCGACAGCCATGATGGTAGTTGTCTTCTGTTTCCACTCTGATGCATTGGGGGTGTTTTATAATATGCCTGAAATAATTATTTGGTCTTACTACTATAACTATTGTTATATATTCTAGACTAGAAGAACTAGAATCACCAGTAGCTTTTTCTTTTACCTTCGCCATGACCACGAAGATTGATATTCGATTCCTATTGTGCAATCATTTTGGACAATTCTAATTTCAATATGGATGACTGAGGTTATTAGACAAGGGAGTTTATATAAAGGGGAAGCGTTGGGTTCATGGATTTCTTCAACATTTTTCAATTGACAGGAGTTGAATTCCTCTCTTGATGGAATTTTTTTTAAATTTTTTGTTGTTATGATGCTGATGTTGTAACATTTGGCACTAGCGTTAGTATGGCTCCTCTACTAGGCCTTCGTCACAAAAAGATCTCTATTTTTTTGCTACCATTCTTGTGAAGTTTCTCCATTTTGAGTAGTACGTTTCAATCTTTTGCATATTTTGTAAATGTGAAATATTACATAAAAAGTTGAATGCTTCAGCCTTGATTTATTTTTTTTAAATCTTAATCTACCATAAGGGTTTGAAGATTTTGATAGACCATAACGATGTCGAGTCCAATGAATTAAGTATTGCAAGTTCATCAAAACGACATAAAACCACTTCTAGAGCTTGGAAATATTATGAGGAGTTACCATTGGATAGTCATCCTGACAATAAACTTCGAGCGGAATGTAAGACATGTAGGAAATGATTTTTGGTTGACTCAATAGCTGGAACTACAAATTTAACACTCCACTTATCTAAGCACAAGGTTGAATCATTAAAGCAAGGTACACCGATAGATCATAAAGAATATTGTGAAGTTATAGCGAAGGCAATAGTTAGACATAACCTCCCATTTAGTTATGTAGAATATGAAGGGGTTAGAGAAGTGCATGCTTTCTTGAATCCTACCGTTAAAACCATTTCAAGAAATGTCACAAAAGTTGATGTGCTTAAATTATATCATGATAAAATGGAGATAGTCAAGAATGAGCTTCAAGCTATTCCAAATAGAATTAGTTTGACATCGGATTTATGGTCATCAATCATGTCAAATGGATATATTTGTGTTACCTCACACTATGTTGATTTAGATTGGATTTTACAAAAGAAGGTTTTAATCTTTCGCCATGTGTCTCCACCTCATAGTGGTGTTATTTTGGGTCCAAAGTTGATTAATTTATTGAAAGAATGGAGAATTTAAAAGAAAATATTTTCTATAACTTTAGATAATGCGAGTTATAATGAAGGTGTTGTGGATCGCTTGATTGAGCATTTTAAGTTGATGGATTCTTTGTTTTGTGATGGAGATTTTGTCCATGTCAGGTGTGCAAATCATATTTTGAATTTGATTGTTAAAGTATATTTGAAAACAATTGAGAGTGTTGTTTTTAACTTTAGAGAAAGTATAAAATACATTAAAGGTTCCGAGTCAAGGATTGTGGAATTTGTAGAACCAACCAAGAATCTTGGTTTGAAGTTGAATGGAAAACTGCGTCAAGATGTGTCTACAATATGGAACTATACATATTTGATGCTTGATAGTGCTTTTCCTTATCGTGAAGCATTCTCTGACTTCAAGATACTTGACAGAGATTGTAAATGTTGTCCTTCGAATGATGATTGGGTTAAAGCTGAAACAATTGCCAAGTTCTTGAGGTTTTTTATGAAATCACTACGTTTTTTCAGGGAGCCATTATCCTACTGCTAATTTATATTTTCATAAAATTTGGAAAATTCATATGTTGATACGGGAAGAAAAATATAGTGAAGATCCTAATATTAAAGAGATGGCTATTGAAGTGGAGAAGAAGTTTGCAAAATATTGGCAGGATGACTACAATCTGATTTCTTCGTTGGCCATCGTTCTTGATCTTCGGTACAAGTTAAAATTGGTTAAGTTTTACTTTAAGAAACTTGATCCTTCGACTTTCAATGAAAAGGTAAGGGTTTTTGAAGATAATTTGCATAGGTTGTTCAAAGAATACATGACAATATCCGATGTTGAAATGGTTGGAAGTAGTAGTCGTGGATGTGATGGTGAGATGCTGGATAACATGGATGAATTTGATATGTTTGAAAGTCCATCTGAGTATAGTTCAAGAAAAACACAATTGGATTTATATTTGGAAGAGCCTATAGTAGTTCGCAAAGAAAATAAAAATTTAGACGTGCTTACATTTTGGAAGGATAATAGGATGAAGTATCCTGAACTCTCATTGATGGTGCGTGATTTGTTAAGTATACCTATTAGCACAGTTGCATCCGAATCAACTTTTAGCGTTGGTGGCCGAGTTATTAGAAAATATCAAAGTTCCATATTACCAAAAAATGCTGAAGCTAAGTTTTGTTCTCGAGATTGGATTTATGGGCATCAAGGTATAATATACATGTTTGGATTTATGGGCATCAAGGAATAATATACATGATATCCTTATCTCATTTACTTTATGAACTTTCTAGTAGTTTGACAATTTTAAAATATTCTCATTTTTAGCTCCTGATGATTCTGAGGAAGATGACGACATTGCAATAGATGTGGAGAAAATTCCCGCTAAACTTTTGAGTTAGAGAGAAATGGTATGTCTTTCATAGTCTTCAGGACAAGCTGTCTGTTTGTACTTCTATTTCTCAAGAATGGTATAAAGGTTGTACTTCTAATTTTTGTAAAGAAAAAAAAACTATAATGCTCTTTAAATTTATTGTGGTCTGTGTAGTTTGAGGTTATTCTGGTTGCCCTTTGTGCGCAAGTGGCACATCCTTTCAATTGAAACTAATTTCAGTGGCACTTTTGGCTGAAATGTAGCTGGTAAAGAAAGGAATTATAAAGCTTTTCCTTAAATGGAGCCTGGAAGTAAGAGGTTTGAACTGATAAGATTAAATTTTACATGTTCATAGACGTGGTTGATCCCTGTATGCTCTGGTCAAAGAATATGTTGGTCCTGTTTATCATGGGTTATTTCAAACGTGTCCTAGAGAACTCTTATCATAACTTGTAGTCTTACAAGCATGAGCATTGTTTGCATTGCATTGGTTATTTTAAGATGTCACTAGTAAAATGCTTTTAAAAAGTTTATCATTTTGTGCATGTTGTTAGTCTTAGAAAATATGCTCTATGACAGAGAAATGGTATGTCTTTCATATATTTTAATTTTTTTTAAATATTGGGTTTTAATTTATTTAAAATTTGAGATTATTGTAAAGAATTTGATCAAATTGGGTGGGTTGGGTCACGACCCATTGTTTAGCCTATTTCAACCCAGCCTATCTTGACCCAAATAGACTTTGGGCAGGGTTAAGCATTAGCCCAACTATTGATTCAACCCATCTGGGCTAGCCCAACTTCAACCCAAATAGCCCATTTGTCACCCCTAATGATGATCCAGTTTGGGACATTACTGAGGATGGCAATTTTTCTAACACATCAGCTTAGAATAGTATCAGAAACACCAAAACTAGCGATAGCTTTATGAGTAAATTATGTCTGAATACTATCTCATAAATGCAAAATAAAGACAGGAAATATGAAGGAGAATATAGGGCTACTGAGAATGGGAAGTCTCAACCTGAATACTCAAGTCCACCGCCTCAAACATCAGCTATGAGGTTCGTTACTGTTCGACGATGTTATTTTTGAATCTAAAAAGAATGCAACACGTGTAGTATGAGTACACAATATACCTTCGTAAGCATCATAGGCCGACAACGATGGAATACATGTTACAGACATAAATAGCAAGCTGACACACAGATATCCCAAATCTACATAGTCTGATTAAGCACATAAGTCACATTCAATAACAAGTATGGTTCAACACTTAAGACAACTCAGAATCAGATAAGTACGGCCCAACACGTAATCACCTCATCACAATAGTAATTCCAATCAAGTACAAATATCATAATTATAATGTATGTTAATGGATGATATGCATGAATGAAACCGTACATTTAATCAACCTCCTATACACATTCTATCAAACTTTTCTATATAGGTTTGACCCATGGGGGACCCGTGAAGTCCATATACCGCTCACAACCAACCAAAATGATCCATCGGTCTGTATAGAGCATTAGACTCATTTGTCGAGCCATGTCAATCATCATAATCTCAGTATTCTAAACCATCTCATAGCAGTATTATTACCACATTCCAAGTCTTATCGGACCAACATCATTCCATACCACTTCATTTTAATATCAGAGTAACATGAGTGTATGAATGCAACAGTAAGTAAAGCAAGTAGCCATAAAGTATGAGATGAAATTATTTATAGGAGGTGGATAACATATGCCTCAGAATCATTCAATAGTACATAATCAGTCTTTCATATCTGAGGCATAGGTGATGAGTAATTTTAACAACAATCACAAATAGTATCAAATACTGCGATAAGCCCGCATAACAACAGTCAGAATCAATCCTAAGGATGATTCCCCAAACAGTTCAACATTGGTACCCACCCAAGCGTTCATCACAGTCACTAAGGTGGGAACCCCATCACACCTAATATCTCTCAATATTGTATATATTATATGCATGTATCGAAGTCTAATAAAGAAAAATGTAGCCTACCTCTAGCTGGTGCCACGTACTACTCTCAAATAGAGATGGCAGTGGATCCTGGACCCGGTCCGGATCCGATGGATCAAGATCCATTTTATAGGATATGGATCTTCAAAATTTGGACCCGACGGATCCGGATCGGACCCGGATCCATTTTTGACTGATCGGATCTGGATCTTGTATTTGAGATCCGTATCCGGTCCAGATCCGACCCGTGGATCCATTTTTGTTAAATATATTCATAACCTAGAATGTAATTTTATAAGTATTTTCTTAAAATTGCTAAGCACATCCTTGCAAGTTTAATTCTCAAAACAAGTTTAATTTATCCTCGCATTAACTCAAAAACCAAAAAATAAAGAGGTAACTTCGATAATAAAATCAATGTTATATTAGTGAATGACTAACATCTCCATAGACAAGTAGTTAAAATTATATTCACTTCATTTGTGAAGATTCCAAGCACATGCAAGTTCTGCATTGTGGAAATACTAGTCAGCATTTTTCACAACTATTGTCATTGTCCAACATTTTCAATTAATAGCTCACAATCAAAACGAGACAACTAACAAAATATCTCATATGAACATTTCAAAATTGAAACACAATAAACTGTTAGCTAAGTAAAAATTGTTTGTCAGTTCAAAAAAAAATTCTTAGCAAGGCAATTTTTTTTACATGTGGATCCAGATCTGATCCGTGAACCCGAAGGATCATATGGATCCAGATTTAGATCTGATTTTTATGGACCCGATAGATCTGGATCCTAGTATAAAAATGGATCTGGATATAGTAGGATCCGGTCCAGATCCGATCCGTTGTCATCCATACTCTCAAGAAAAGGCCTTGCCCTTGCAAAGCGCCTTCGATCATTCATAGTCTATTATGTTGATTCTACATTAACATAGAATTCTAGTACATACAAAAAGGTAATACCTTTCAAAGAAACCGAATTCCTGACCCCCAAATCGACCCCGATCCCACAAGAGTAAAATTGGAACTTTAATAATATAAAAGGCACAATAGTGGTCTAATTATTCATAACCTTAAGTTTAGAAGTCATCTAACCCCAATTATCTATTTAATTGCCTTTTAGATAAAAAAAATCCCCAATTTAGGCAAACTTTAGAAATTCCCCCAAAATTCATGGACTTAAATTAACAAATTGAACATAGAAATAGGTTATTCTATCATTAACTAACTTAAGTCTTAAATATCACATCATAAAGCCTCAAACTTAGTCTCCGATTCCACCCATTTAGTCCTCTTAACCATAGTCATAAAACCCTAGGTTTTAACTTCCCAAAACATGATAACAACATAGAGTTAAATATGGAATCATAAATAGATAAAATAAATGGGTTAGAATCCTTACCCTAAAGTTAAATATTATGTCAAGCCTTAATTTTCCTCCCCAACCGGACTTAGGTTTGTAAAAAGTGAGATATGAAAAGTGATTTCAAAATAGAGTCTTTTATTAGGGTATGACCCGTCTGGTTGCTTTTAGCTTAAGACCCTTATTTCCTTATTTAACCATTTTCTTAGACTCTATGTAGGGTTTATGATACATATGGATGTGTGACATAGATCCCGAGGTCCATTTATATGAGTTTCAAATGGAAAACTCAAAACCAGAAACTTAGAGTTGGGCTTAACTCAAAGTTGACTTTATATTAGATGGGTTTGTTTCAGGGGTCCATCTCTTCTGGTAGCTTCGGAGGGTCATTTATCACTTAGTCTAGTCGTTGGTTCACTTCCCGAGGCAATCGAATATACTTTGTGGCTTTATTTGTGAAATTTGGATATTTGGATATTTGGTTGTTTCTGATGATTCTTTAGAAAAGTACACCTTAGCTTAATTAAATGGGAAATCTGAGGGTACGAGCGAGTTTGTAGCATTGTTTACCTTAGAAAAGCATGCCTGATTTGTGCTTGGGGGATATCAAGAGTGTTTCAGGTATTTGGTAGTGGTTTTGGATATTTTCCCATGATTTGGTGTCTGGTGTCCGCCATGGCAGCACATGTTCTCACTCCGGAGTGTCTGCCTTAGCTGGAGGTTGGCTTGCCGAAATAGGAGTTAGGAAAGTGTGGAGTTTTCACCTTAGAAGGGGTTGGTCCGCATTCATTGATGACATCTTGATTTATTCGAAGAGTCGAGAGGAGCATGAGCAACATTTGAGGGTGATCCTTAGTTTATTGAAGGAGAAGAAGTTATACGCTAATTTCTCGAAGTGTGAGTTTTGGATGAGTTCTGTAGCATTCTTGGGACACATGGTGTCAAAAGATGGGATAATGGTTGACCCTAAAAAGATAGAGGCAGTCAGGGACTGGCCTAGATTGACTTCTATAACAGAGATTTGAAGTTTTGTAGGTCGTGCTAGCTACTATCGTCGGTTCGTTAAGAGTTTCTCTTATATTACTTCTCATCTTACGCATTTGACTCAGAATGAGGTGCATTTTCAGTGGTTCGATCAGTGTGAGGAGAGCCTTTAAAAGTTCAAGACTCTTTTGACCAAAACCCCGATTTTATCCTTTTCGGTGGAGGAAAAGGACTTTACTGTGTATTGTAATGCTTCTAGGATTGGGTTGGGCTTTGTGTTAATGCAGGAGGGTAAGGTTATTTCTTATGCATCGAGACAGTTGAAGGTACACGAGAAGAATTACCCTATTAATCATTTGGAGTTGGCTGCCATTGTGTTTGCTTTGAAGATTTGGAGGCATTACTTATATGGTATTCGTTGTGAGGTGTATACTGACCACCACAGTTTTCAGCACGTGTTTAATCAGAGGGATTTGAGTTCTAGACTGCGTCAGTGGATGAAGTTGTTGAAAAACTATGACATGACTATTTTGTACCATCCAGGCAAGGCCAATGTGATGGAGGATGCCTTGAGCCAAAATGTAGTCAGCATAGGAGTTTAGCTCGTTTGATCGCTTCTGACCGTCCTTTGGCATTATTGGTCCAAACTCTAGCCAGTTGTTTCGTGAGGCTTGATATTTTGAATTTAGGTAGGATTATGGCTTATGTGGAGGTGGGGTCATCTCTTTTGTATCAGATTTGGACTCACCAATATCATGTGAAGTTGTGCAAAATTAGAGATAAGGTGATGAGTGGAGAAGCCAAGGAGGTTGTGATTGATAATGAATGGGTTTTGAGGATTAATGTTAAAGTGTATGTGCCTCATGTGGGTCATTTAACAAGATTGATTATGGAGGAGGCTCACAACTCTGGATATTCGATTCATCCAGATGCTACTATGATGTACCATAATTTGAAGCAGCACTATTGGTGGGGGAGGATGAAGAGAGATATTGTGGAGTTCGTGTCTCAGTTTCAGAATTGTCAACATGTCAAGTATGAGCACTAGCGACCAAGTGGTGTATCTTAGAGGATGCCCATTCCCGAGTGGAAATGGGTTAGGATTGCCATAGATTTTGTTGTGGGATTACCTAAGACCTTGGGCAAGTTTGATGCTATTTGGGTCATTGTTGATAGGTTGACCAAGACCGCATATTTCATTCAGGTCTAGACGACTTATAATGCAGAGATGTTGGCTAAGATCTACATTCGTGAGATTATTCGCCTTCATGGGGTTCATGTTTCTATCATTTCGGATCGGGAGACTCAGTTCACTTCTCATTTCTAGCCGACTTTGTAGAAGGAGTTAGGTACTCACTCGGATCTCAGTATAACATTTCACCCTCAGACAGACGATCAGTCCGAGCGGACTATCCAGGTATTGGAGGACATGTTACGAGCGTGCGTGATTGATTTTGGTGGTCATTAGAACATGTTCCTATCTTTGGCAGAGTTTTCATACACCACTTCAGTATTGATATGGCACTGTTCGAAATTATGTATGATAGAAGATATTATTCTCCGATTGGTTGGTTTGATGCATTCGAGGTCTGTACTTGGGGTACCGATCTATTGAGAGATTCCTTAGAGAATGTGAAGGTTATCTAGGATAAGCTCCTGGCAGCTCAGAGAAGGCAGAAGGAGTATGCGGACCAGAAGGTTCGAGACTTGGAGTTTATGGTTGGTGACAGATTTCTTTTTAAGGTTTTACCCATGAAGGGTGTGATGAGGTTCAGAAAGAGAGGGAAGTTGAGTCCGAGGTACATTGGACCTTTTGAGATTTTTAGAGAGTTGAGAGGTGGCATATGAGTTGGCTCTGCCACCCGGTCTACCAGGCGTTCATCCAGTTCTCCATGCGTCTATGTTGAAGAAGTATCATGATGATGGTTCGTATATCATTCGGTGGGACTTCATAGTGCTTGATCAAATTTTAGAGTTTAAGGAGGAGCCAATGGCTATTTTAAACAGGCTAGTAAGAAAATTGAGGTCTAACGAGATACCTTCTATGAAGGTTAGGTGGAGGTATCATCATATTGAGGAGGTGACTTGGGAGACAGATTCTGACATGCAGAGCATATATCCTGACTTATTTACCACTTTCAGTATGTTTCTCTACTCGTTTCTCTCCGTTCGAGGACGAACATTTATTTAATTGGTATCTGATGTAATGACCCACTTGGTCATTTTTAGCTTAAAACACTTATTTGCTTGTTTGACCTTTCCCATAGACTCTAGGTGGGGTTTGTGATGCGCGGGGATGGCTGGCACGTATCCCAAGGTCCATTTATATGAGTTTCTGATGAAAAATCCAAAACTAGAAACTTAGAGTTTGATAACTTGACTTAAAGTTGACTTTTGATTATATGGGTTCGTTTCTAGGTTTCGTTACTTCCAGTAGCTCCGGAGGGTCATTTTATGACTTAGTTAAGTCATTGATTTGCTTCTCATGGCAATAAGATGTACTTAGTGTCCTTATTTGTGAAATTTGGATATTTTGTTATTCCGGATGATTCTTTAGAAAAGTATGCTTAACTCGGTTAAATGGGAAATTTGAGGGTACGAGCGAGTTCATAGCACTGTTTACCTTAGATGAGTATGCCTGGTTTGTGCTCAGAGGGTCTCGAGTGTGTTTCGGGTGTTTGGTAGAGGTTTTGATTATTTTTTTCATGATATAGTGTCCGGCCCGGTGGCACATGTTCTCTCTTTGGCATTTCTACCTCAGTGGGAGGTTGGCTCATCGAAGCGAGGGTTCAGAAAGTGTGGAGTTTCTGCCTTGGCGGAGGGTTGGTCGGCAGGGGCGAATCAGCCTTTGCGGAGTCGGATACACCGTGGCATAGAGGCGAGGTGTCAAGTGACACCGCCTCAGCGAGGCCTTTGTTCGCCGTAGCGGGTCTGCGCCAACTAAGTCTATTCTACTGGGCGTAATCACTATATCAGGTGTCCTATATAATTTTCTAGGTCAGATTTCATTTCCCAAAATAGTATATCTCGAACCTAGAGCCTCCAAGGGAGAGAATTTAGAGATTTAGAGGAGAATTCATCTTCGAGGTAGCAATTTCATCCTATATGATTTGATTCCATATTTCTATGTCATTTAATGGCGATCTAGTATGTTTGTAAGTTGGGTAAAATGAAGTATGAGCCCATTTGAGAATAAAAGAGTTGAGTCTTGATTTAAATGATGATTATAGACTAGTTTACTTGTATTATTGTGAATTAGTAATGGATTATACTATCTTATCATGTTGTAGAGCTTAATTTGAGTATAAAAACCTATTCCAATCGGGGAGGGTTCCAAATTGAGGCTTTTTGTATATTATTCAATTGAAGGCTCGAATATGTATAGTTTCCTAATTAACTTAAGGATATGATACCCTAGTATGTGTTCTTGGTATTTGAGTAACAAAGTTTGAGTCTTGGTGACGTGGGCTAGGGGTTGGTATTTAAAGTCTTGCTTTGTTAAAGATTATATCCTTGTATGGTGTGTAAGCTCTTCATTAACGAGAAGTATATGCGTGGCTAGACTTTGACTATCACGAGGCGCAGTAGAAGGGCAAGGCGATCACCGAGGCTTGATTAGTAAGTGCTTCTGTTCGGCCTAAAGGTAGGCTACGATTTACTTTACAAGACTTTAATAGAAGTGTGTAATTAATTATAAATATTGATGGGTATTGGGTATGTTTGGAGGTCCCACTCAGTCAGTTGTGATGAATGGTTGAGTGGGTACCAGTGTTGAACTATGTTGATGGGTGATTTGGGGAATTAGCCATAAGTTGGTTCCAACTGTTGATTTATTTGGGCTTGTCTCCATATGTGGGCTTGTCGTCGTATTTGCTATTGTTTGTTTATTCATCACACCTTCTTCCGAAATGATATCCCGATTTGTACTTGGATTGTTATGTTGTAAAATCTTTGGAAGCATGTGATATTCATCTCTATATTTGGTTGCATCTCATTACATCATGATTTCTTGCCTTATACTATCATTTGCATTCATACACTTATGATTCTGAGATATTGATATGAGATTCGTATGGAATGTTGTGGGTCCAAGAGACCATAAATGTGAGATTACTTATGAGATTATAGAAATACTGAGATAATGATGATGATATTCGAGGGGACAGGTTGCACGCCTGCAACATGATTCTATTTAGCCAAGAGCTGGTCTCCAATGAAAAATTTTGAAGGAGTATATGGACTTTGCGGGTCCCCAATGGGTGTGCGTCTCATAATAAAAACTTGAGCGTCTGTATACTGGAAGATCAAGGTACCTGCATTTGCATTGCATTCATAACATATCATACATATATCATTCATGGATTACCATTTTATGAAATAAGTGTTGAATTAATTATTGATGACTTGATTGAATTTCAAGGATAAATGAAGCATGTTAATTTCTCAGTAATACTCGGAATGTTGTTATTGAACTCTATGGAATATGTCATGAATAATGTGATCTTACTTGGACATTTAAACTGTTAGAATAGGACTATTTGGTGTCAATTTTGTATTTATCTCTTTTTATGTATCTTCCACTGTTGTCAACATATGATGCCTACGAGGGTACGTTGTGTACTCATACTACACTTGTTGTATCTTTTCTAGTGCAGATACTGATCCTACTACCAGTTCGTGAGCTCGAGTGTGAGTCCGAGCGGGTAGACATTCAGTATTGAGGGTGAGAAGCTACCTCCGGCATGCCTTGGATATTCTATCCTTATCTTGTCTTTTATTTGTGATCGAGAGACATGTTCAGACTTTTATACTATCAGATTTCGTTTTGGCCTGCGTGGTGTTTTCATACTTGTACCAAATTTCTAGAGCTCTTGCATAATTGACAATATTTGGGGGGGGGGGGGGGGTTGTTGTTGTTGTTAATTCTCAAACATTTCCGCATTTATATTATGAGACAGTTATTTTATATTTTGTTATCTTTTCGCTTTTCATTATATATCATGTGAATGATGATTGGGAGTGGTTCGCCTATCGGTGGGTTTTACGTAGGTGCCACCACGGTCCCTAAACGGGGTCGTGACAGTCTGATACATCGATTTCGCCTTTACGGAACAGTCCTTGCAGAAGCAGCCTCTCTTCTGCTGAAAAATGAACGCAGAAATGACCCAACTTAATGTACCATATTCTCGCAAAAGCGGAGATGACACCGTAGAAGCGGCTCGCCTCTGTGAATAAAACCCCACAAAAGCGGTCCTTCCCAACATTCTTATGACTCACATCTACGGACCAACTTCCACAGAAGTGACTCTGCAGAAGCGGCCAATGATCGCTAGTGCGGTTGCACCAGAACCAGTAGCTATAGCTAAAAGTCCAAACTTTTATCAAACACCCTAAAATCACCTGAGACCTCCTAGACACAACCCAAATATGCTACCCAAGTGTAAATGATGCTAAACCTTGTTCGCGCACTTGAAATTCTCATACGACCAAGCTAAGGTCCACTGTTATATAAATCCACCAGAATTTCTCAAATTCCACAATTTAGCAAAAGACTCAAAACACACCCGAACACCTCAAGAAGAGAACTAAAGACTCGACTAAGTCACAAATGAATTTTCTGACTTACCGGAAGTGACAACCTTGAAAACAAACCCATATAATCAAAAGTCAACTTTGGGTCAACTTTTTATTTCAAAACTATCATACTTAGTTTTTTCTTCTGAAACCTATCAATGCACCTCGGGAACCATGCTACACATCTCCGCGAGTCACAAACCTCATATAAAGTCTACAGGAAGGATAATTTGATCAAGTAAATGTCTTTAGCCAAAACTTGTAACACCTCGTACCTTCGTGCTAAGGTTTGACCCGTACAATGGAAATATAATGGAACCAAGATTAAGAGTGGAGGAAGTGTTTTGAAAGCTAATAAAGTTATAAGAAGAATCTTTGGGCAAGGTATAGTTGGAAGTTACTCTATGGGTCATGTTTTCAAGTGAGTTTGCAAAATTTCTCAGCTCAAGCGTGTATTTGGAAACTTGTACAAGGAATTTGGGAAAACATCCTTCAAGAAAGTTTTATCCCTTTGAAATACCTTTTTAACTATAGGTCGCACAGCCAAAATGGAGCTCTGTTCTAGGAGTTATGACCATTTTACTGAGAAGCTATCGGTACCATCGAAAAACATAAGATTTTGACTAAGTGTTAAATGAGTAGGGGCGCCATAGAGATTCAAGGACAGGTCATATCACTCGCCCAGTGATGGCCAGGGGAGACAGGATAGGCCATAGTACTCGCCCAGCGAGTGACATGGTCCAAAATGCACATACTATAAATTCAACACTTAACTCAAAAAATCATTCATCAACTTGTCCAACCTTGTAAAAAACCCTCTCAAGAGCGTATTTCTCTCCTCTAGACCTCCCACAACAAGGTAAGTTCACTTCTAACTATTCCTTAGTAATTCTAGAATTAAATCATGATTATAGAATGATCCTCTAACGAAAATATAGGATTAACAATGAAATCTGTCGCAAGTGATTCAAGCTAGGGTTTGGAGCGTTCTTCGTCAAAAAATAATATAGTTCGTTGCTAGGAGAGATTACAAGTATGTAGAGCTTTTATCTACGTGTAGAAACATCATTGTTCTTCCCCTAGCCACGTTCACCTATGTAACCATGAATTTCCATAACTTAGAGTTTCATTTTAAGTTCATGATAATCCTAAACTACATGTATCATGATATACCTTGTTTGTATTACTAATTCATTATTATTATTCTTGATATTCCATTATGGTTATTGAGAATCTGTACGTAATCCATGATTACGCATGTCTTGCATTCCTTGGATCCTTAAATACGAGTCATGAACCAATATTATGCAATTCCATGAACTCTACATGTTTTCCATGTTTTATGCAAAGTGTATTAAGTATTTATGTTCATACTGTATCTTATACTTATCAGCCATGTTTACAAGTCATGATTTCACAACCGATGGGCTTTCTAGCCAATTATATTTCATGTTCATGCTTTGGGAGTTGCATAAATTACCGAGAAGGCTCATAACACATGAAACTACATTTGCCAGCGTTGGATAAGGATTGCTCCGTCCAGATGATGTTACCTTCATGTTACCCCTTGTGGAATTATTGGATCCATCATATGATGTTCATGTATCGTACCCCGACAAGGTATGATATGGCTTAGTTGATCGGGCAGAGATCAGACTCCACGTTCACACATAGTGGTTACATGTCGATTTTGTTAATGCTCTCCCACAGATATACAGATTTTATGCATGTTATCATACTCATGTCATATTACATCCATGTTCATGTTCAGTTTCAGTTTCATGTTCATATTATTTCATGTGCCTGCTTATTCCTTCAGTTTCTTTGCATACAGTATAATTCAAATGTACTAACGTCCCTTTGCCTAGGGCCTGCACTTCATGGTGTAGGTACTGAGTTTCAGGTTAACAGATCTACACACTAGGATTGCACCTGTATCAGCTATTTGGTGAGCCCCATTTCATTTGGGGTGTCAGTTGGTTATTTTCATGATTATATTTTAGAGTAGAGGTATGCCAGGGCCTTGTCCTAGTAAATAATTTTTGCAGTCAGACTTTTGTTTTCAGAGCTTTCATAGACTAGCCTATTTCTCATGGCATGACAGTATTGTTTTTAAACTTATCATATTTTTAGATATTTCCTCTATGACATATCATATTGTATTTCAGTATTCAGTTTATATGTTTTAAATCATTACTATTACATGCTTTTGATGCCCTGTTGATTCAGCAAGCCATGTGTTTCACTCGATCACATGTAGTCAGGCATCGAGTGTCATGCTTCGCTCAAGCCATGGTTCGGGGCGTTACAAAAACAACCAGATGAGTCATTACATCAGATACCAATTAAATAAACGTTTATCCTCAAATGGAGAGAAATAAAAGGGAAAACATATCAAAATAAGTAAAAAGATAAGGGTATCTACTCCGCATATGAACCTCGGTCTCCCAAGTAGCTTCCTAAACAGGAAGGTGCTTCCATTGCCCTTCACAAAAGGAATTTCTTTTGATCTCAACTTTCTAACCTGCCTGTCCAGAATGGCCACATGCTCTTCTTCAAATCCCAAATTCTGATCAAATGACACAGAGTCCCATTAGATGATGTAGGACCCATCAGCATGGTACTTCTTTAACATGGAAACATAAAACACCGTTTGAACACCTAAAGGGCCTGGTAGCAAAGCCAACTCATAGCCACCTCACCAACTCTATGAAAAATCTCAAATGGCCCAATATACCTCGAACTTAACTTTTCCTTCTTGCCAAACTCATCACGCCTTTCATAGGCGAGACCTTCAATAGAACCCGATCACTAACCATGAACTCCATATCTCAAACCTTCCGATCTGCATATTCATTTTGTCTGCTCTGAGCCACTAGGAGTTTGTCCTAGATCATCTTCACTTTCTCCAATGATTCCCTCAATAAATATGTACCCCATGGCCTCACCTCAAATGCATCAAACCACTGAATCGGGGAACAATATCTCCTACCATATAAAGCCTCAAATGACATCATATCAATGTTGGAGTGATAACTGTTATTGTAAGCTAACTCTGCCAAAGGTAAGAATTGGTCCCAATGACCACCAAAATTAATAACACAAGCCTGTAACATATCCTACAAAGCATGAATGGTATGTTCGGATTGACGATCCCTTTGAGGGTGAAATGTTGTGCTAAGATCCAAATGCGTACCCAACTCATTTTTGCAATGTCCTCCAAAAAATGAGAAGTAAACTGAGTGACCTAGTCTGAAATAAGGCACCTCATGTAGCCAAACAATCTCTCTAATGTAAATTTTGGCCAAATTCTCAGAATTATAGGTCGTCTGGATCGGAATAAAGTGTGCAAACTTGGTCAACCTATCTATAAACCAAATGGTATCAAACTTGTCCAAAGTCTTCGGTGGTCTAACTATAACAAAGTCCAAAACTATCCTCTTTTCTCATTTCCACTCGGGTATGGGCATCTTCTGAGTCATACCACCCAGTCTTAAGTACTCATACTTAACATGCTGGCAATTAAACACTGAGACACAAACTCAATAATGTCCCTCTTCATCCTACCCCACCAATAATGCTGCTTTAAATCATGATACATCATCGTTGCACTCGGATGAATAGAATATCTGGAACTGTGAACCTCCTCCATGATCAATCTCATCAAACCTCCAACACAAGGTACACACGCTCTTCTCTTGATCCTTACCTTGTCCTTAAGCTTGCACAATTTCACATCATCAAACTGATGGGCCTTGGTTTGTTCCAAAAGAGACGATATCACCTCAACACAAGCTAAAATCCTACCAGATTTTGAAATGTCAAGTCTCACAAAGCTGTTGGCCAAGGCCTGAACCTCTAAAGCTAAATGACGCCCATCAACAATCAAACACGCTGCCAAGCTCCCCATACTTACTGCCTTTCGGCTCAAGGCATCTACCACCACATTTGCCTTGCCTGGATGGTACAAAATAGTCATATCATAATCTTTGAGTAACTCCATCCATCTGTGATGTCTAGAATTCAAATCCTGCTGACTGACCATTTACTGAAGGCTGCGATTATCGGTGAATACCTCACAATGAACCCCATATAGATAGTGCCTCTAAATCTTCAATGCAAAGATTATTGTTTCCAACTCCAAGTCATGAATATGATAGTTCTTATCACACACCTTCAATTGCCTCGATGCATATGCTATCACTATGCCCTCTTGTATTAATACACAACCCAAACCAATTCTCGAAGCATCATAGTAGATAATGAAGTCTTTCCCCTCCACATGTAGGGATAAAATCGAGGTTGAGGTCAAAAGTGACTTAAGCTTTCGAAAGATCTCCTCACACTCATTAGACCACTTAAAAGGCATATCTTTCTGAGTCAATCGAGTCACGTGAGAAGCGATAGATAAGAAACCCTTGACGAACCAATGGTAATAACTTGCGCCCATGAAACTCTAAATCTCGGTCAATTAAGCAAGCCTATCCCAATCTCTGACTGCCTCAATCTTCTTCGAATCCACTCTGATACCCTTTTTTGACACTATATGCCCCAGAAACGCCACAGAACTGAGCCAAAACTCACATTTCAAAAACTTAGCATACAACTTATTTTTCTTCAACAAACCACGAACCACCCTCAAATGCTTCTCGTGGTCCTCGTTACTCTTAGAATACACCAGAATTTCATCAATAAAGACGATAACGAATTAGTCCAAATAAGGGTTGAATATCTCATTCATCAAATCCATAAAAATTACGGAGCCATTGGTAAGCCCAAAAGATATCACCAAGAACTCATAATGGTCATAATGAGTCTTGAAGGACGTCTTTGGAATATCCTCTGCCCTGATCTTTAACTGATGATACCTAGACCTCAAATCAATCTTGGAAAATACTTAAGAACCTTGAAGTCGATTGAACAAATCATCAATGCGAGGTGTCATATACTTGTTCTGATGGTGACTTGTTCAACTGCTGATAATCGATACACATTCGCATGATACCGTCCTTTTTCTTTATAAATAGAACATGAGCACCCCAGGGAGACACACTGGGTCGAGTGAAACCTTTGCTCAACAAATCTTATAACTGCTCATTCAACTCCCTCAACTCAACTGGAGACATCCGGTACAGTCAGATAGAAATGGGACGAATACCCAGCTCCAAATAATGCAAAAATCAATATCCTGATCTGGCGGCATACTCAGCAAATCCGTCAGAATGACCTCAGAAAACTCGCTCACTACCGAAATAGACTCAAGTGAAAGAGTATTCACACTCATATTCTGAATATGCGCCAAGTACGCCAAACAACCCTTATCGACCAATTTTCTAGCCTGAAGAAAAAATTAATCTTCTTTGGTGAAGGTCTTAGAGTACCCTTCCATTCTAACCTCAGGATACCTGGCATAGCTAGAGTGACCGTCCAAGATCGTGTGATACGGTAACAACCAGTCCATAGCTAAGATAATATTAAAGTCTACTATATCTAATATGACCAAATCTACCCAAGTATTATAATCCATGAATGTAACCACACATGACCGATAGACTCAATCTACTATCACAAAATCACAGACATGGGTAGAAATATGAATAGGTACAACAAGTATATCACACAACATATCCAGACCCGTAGAGAAATATGTAGACACATAAGATAATGTAGAACCCGGGTCAAATAATATTGAGGCAGACCACTAAAATGATACATGTGATAACTACAACAGATGCCTCAGCCTCTAGTCTACCTAGGAAGGCATAGAAGTGATCATGTCCACCATAGGTCTGAGTATCCTGCTAACCACTACGGCATGTATGTGCCCCATCTATATAGGACTGAGATCCACTTCTACCAGCCTGATGATCACCACAACTCGACTAAGAACCCCCTCTACTAGACTATCCACCACTTATAGATGACTATGCTGGAGTCTTAGATGTCTGAGCTCGTGAATCCTACTAAGCTCCACCCGATCTAAGTCTAGGACATTCTCTGCAGTAGTGGCCAGGTCATATAATTGTAACAAGTCTTGCTCGACATAGGCTGCTGAATAGATACAGAAGAACCTGAGTGACCTCTATGATCTAAGAATTGGAAGTAAGTACCTCTAGAAGTTTGCCCTACACTGTAACCACTCTGCCTATCAGAACCACCATAGCTCGACTGAAGCTTTGACTGAATCAGGTGACTACAGTGAGACTGTTGGGTCTACCATGCTGCCCCCAACCTCTGGAAGAAGATCCACTATAGTGGTCAAATCTGCAAGCTCTCTTCTCGGACTCAGTCTTTTGCAGTCCACCCCTCACTGTCTCTACCATACTGATCTGCCACAATTTGAAAGAAGCCCTAGAGGCCACCAACTTTAACATCACCAACTGAAGCGGGACATTCAATCCCCTCACAAAGCATTTAACTATCTCTATCTCGGTAGGGAGTAATGGCACTGCATAGCAAGATAAAGTATGAAATCGGGCCTCATAATTAGCAACATACATCCCTCTATGCTCCAACCTGGAGAACTCATTCCTCTTGCTCAAGTTCAAATTGAGGGGAACATTCGTCTCAAGAAAGACTTGATAGAACCTAGTCCAAGACAAAAGAGGTGACCCTACTGGCCGACAATTGATATGACCTCCACCACTGTTTCGCATCACCAACCAGCTGAAGAGCAACATAATCTACTCTATGTGACTCTATAATACTTAAAGTGTAGAGTCTCTCATGGAAAACTATGAACTCATACACATCCTCCTCGGACGTACCATAGAAACTAGGAGGCTTCATATTGGAGA
The DNA here is from genome assembly GCA_029783415.1 of Anisodus acutangulus. Taxonomy (NCBI): domain Eukaryota; kingdom Viridiplantae; phylum Streptophyta; class Magnoliopsida; order Solanales; family Solanaceae; genus Anisodus; species Anisodus acutangulus. The sequence goes on along the minus strand of CM056500.1, from coordinate 24,722,911 downwards.
AGTGCTCACATATCTTCGGCTCCTCGCGGGTCATAACCACTCCAGTAACTAGTTGGGGATTAATCTCAAACACTGGGATCTCATTAATACGGGGCATCATAGTAGATATAGGTTGTGTCCTTGGTGTACGGAACTGGTCTGGAGTCTCTGGGAGAACACCCGCCTAGGAAAATCCATCGAGCAAACTCAAAAATATGGGCTATAGTATCCTGTAGGACAAGTGTGGCGATAATATCTGGCTAAGCCTGGGCTGGTCCTAGCTCTTTCTCATACTGATCATCTTGATGCTCTACCTCCAACTCAGTGGATAAGGATCTAGCAGAAGCATGGTCGGATCCCTATGCTTCATCCCTTACTGGTGCTACCGCTCGGGGTCTATCTCTACCCCGTCCTCGACCTCTACCATAATCGTGCACCATATGGGCTGGTATCAGTGTCTCATCTCTAGCCACGTGCGCACGCATCCTCATCATCTGTGAGAGAATAGGAAAGAAGGTCAGATACTAATTTGATCAAACTAGCACGAAAAGAATGAAAGAAGTGAAGTTTCCTAAATCTCTCATAGCCTTTCGAAGATAAGTACAGACATCTCCATATTGATCTACAAGACTCTATTAGACATTGCTCTGGTACTCATGAGACCGTTTAACCTAAAACTCTGATACCAACTTTGTCACGACCCCTTTTAGGCGTCCTGGTAGCACCTACATTTTCTCCAGTGGTAGGCAAACCACTTTCCAACCCAACAAGCATAATAATAACTTAAGCATAAATAAAAGGAACAATTACTAAACTTGTCTTGCTATATAAATAAAGTGAGTTATAAAATACTGAATATCTACTTATTACATCCCCAAATGATCTGATCAAGTCAATACAAGAGCAACTACTACATAAAGGAAGAATGTCTTAATACCGTCTCATAAATCCAAAATAAAGACAAGAAATATGAAAAGAGAATCCAGGGCTGCTAAGGATGGGCAGTCTCACCCTGAATACTCAATTCCATTGCCCGGACGTCAGCCACGAGGTCCAGTACTAGTTGATGATGTTGTATATGTATTCAAAAAGAATGTAACAAGTGTAGTATGAGTACACAACGTACCCCCATAAGCATCATAGGCCGACAACTATGTAATACATATAACAAACATAAATATGATGTTAACACACATATATCCCTAACTTACACAGTCTGATTAAGAACATAAGTCACATTCAATAAAGGGTATGGTTCAACATTTAAGCCAACTCAGAACCAAAGAAGTACAGCCCAACATGTAATCACCTCATCACAATAATAATTCCAATCAAGTACAGACATCATGATTATAAAGTATGTTAATAGATAATATGCATGAATGCAATAGTACCTTTTAAATAACCTAGTATACAAATACTATCAAACTTTGTCATATAGTTATGAAACATGGGGACCTATGAAGTCCATATACCACTCACAATCAACTAGAAATATCCATCGGTCTGGCTAGAGCATCAGAATCATTTGTCGAGCCATGTCAACCATCATCTCAGTATTCCAAACCATAGCATAACAATATCATTACCTCTTTCTAAGTCTTATCGGACCAATAACATTCTATACCACTTTATTTCAATATCAAATAAACATGAGTGTTTGAATGCAATAGTAAGTAAAGCAAGTAGTCATGAAGTATGAGATGAAATCATTTTTAGGAGGTGGATAACATATTTCTCACACCCCAACCTTGGGGGGTGTTGCCGGCACCCAGCGCCTGAATAACTCGAGTGTACCACTTGCATATCATCACGCGAATGAATAATCATCTAGGTCGACAAGGCCTCAGAATGATTAGATTATGAAACAACCCAACAAAATATCCTGCTAACAAAAGAACTCAACCTATGGATATATACATACTAAGGCCGACAAGGCCAAAATAATCTCTAATCAATATTCAGTCCTACAAGGTCGTACTGGAAAAATTATACAACACAGGACATGTCTATAAAGCCTCTAAGAAAAAATGTTTACATAATATATAAGTCGGGCTAGGGACCCCGACATATCCACAGTACCCCAAAAGGATATAAACATAAACATGACCTTGACTCGGAAATACTCCAGGAGGAAGTGTATCTCACCAATAAAAGTTGATCTCTGGAGGTGATCTACAAGGGTGGGTTCTCTCATCGCCTACCTGAACCTACGCGGCATGTACTGAATATGTAAGATAGAAATCAAATACAATAATAAGTAGTCATAAAAGAGAGAGAGAGAGAGAGAGAGAGAGAGAGAGAGAGAAATATATATATGAACCAACCTGAACCTCTAAAATGCCACGGAGGGCCACAACGTACACAATGGTCATTTTAATCTTCTACCCTGATTCTATAACGCTATAGTAATTCTAACTGCTAGACTGCCCAATTGATCAGTGATAACTGTCCTGTAACACTCGTACCTTCAAACTAAGCCATGATCATGATTCAGGAGTTTAGAAAACCAATACAGGGAGTTAAAGTTGAAAAAACAGTTTCAGTTCTACAAATCCAGTTTTATGCCTAATACGGGTTAAAGTTTAAAAAACCAGTTTCAGTTCTACAAATCTAGTTTTACACCCAAAATATACCGACTGTATAATGTGTTATGGACCGTAAAAATCACCGTCAAAATTGACAATGTACAGTAGGATTATATGAATCGTATAAAACTATATGGACCGTCTTTTTCGACTGTAATGTTCCCCCCAGCTTTTGGAAGTCATTGTTTAGTTTCACTTGGGTGATGGTTTGTTTATACGGATAATATAAAATTATACGGCCCACGCTCAGACCATATAAAATGGTACAGACCATATAATCCGACCGTAAAACTCCCGACGACTGAAATAGTATAAATACGCAAACTTAGTTCTAAAAATTAGTCTTCTTATTTTTCCAAGCCCTAGAATGAATCTCTCTCCTCCCATAATCCTCATAACTCAAGGTAAGTCCTTTGCATACATTTTCATATGATTCTAATCAAGTGTACTCAATTCCTAAGTATAATCCATTGTTCTTAACATAGGGTTTTCAAGAAAACTCAATTCAAGAGATTAAAGTCCATGCTTTGAGATTCTTCTTCAAAGTTCAGATTTTTAATACAAGTATTGGAGCGATTAAGGTATGTAAAGATTCTATCCACGTGTGGAAATATCATTGTGCTTCCCCACACCACATGTAATCCATAAAACATGAATTCCTCAGACCTAGGGTTTTGTTCAAATTCGTGATAACCCTATACACATGTTCAACTTTATATATATATATATATATATATATATATATATATATATATATATATATCATGTTGTTGTTTATTGTATTCATGATTTATCATTGTGATTATCATAAAATTATCTGTAATCCATGAACCCATGTTTTGAATTCTATGAGTTCTTAAATATCAAGTCATGAATCATTGTCACACAATCTATGAAATTATACATGTTTTCAATGATTTATACAAGTTATATTATATATCTCTTCACATGCTAAATTATAGTTATGAACTATGTTTTACAAGTTGTTTTCATGAAAATTCATGGGCTTACAAGCCAATTATATTCATGTTCATGTTTTGGGAGTTGCACAGATTACAGAGAAGGATCAGATAGCCTGAAACTACATTTTCCAGCGTAGGATAAGGGTCATTCCACTCATAGGATGATACCTTCATGTTACCCCCTTTGTGGGATTATTAGATCCACCATGTCATGTTCATGTCTCGTGCCCCAGCAAGGTGCGAGATGGATTAGCTGATCGGGCAGAGATCATATGCCATATTCACACGTGATGGTTACATGTCAGTTTTGTTAATATTCTCCCACAGATATATAGATATATAGACATACAGATTTTATACATGATTTTACATTCATGTTCATTGTTCAGTTTCAATTTCATGTTCCTATTATTTCATATGCCTGCTTATTCTTCCAGTTACTTTACATACAGTAAAATTTAAATGTACTAATGTCCCTTTGCCCGGGGCCCGCATTTCACAGTGCAGGTACTGAGTTTCAGGATGAATTATCTGCATGCTAGGATTTCACATGTACCAGCTATTGGTGAGCCCCGTTTCATTCGGGGTGTCAGTTGGTTATTTTTCATTATTATGTTTTATGGTATAGGTATGCCAAGGCCTTATCCTAGTAAACAATTTGCAGTCAAACTCATGTTTCAGAGGTTTCATAGACTAGACTAGCTTAGCATGTTATGTCAGTCATTCAGGATTATTATGTTTTCAGATTATTTTTTGCTATGATATTTCAAACTATTTTCAGTATACAATTTTACATGTTTTATCATCATTATTATTCCATGCTTTTGATGCCCATGTTGATTCAATAGCCCATATGGTTCACTCGATCACATACAGTCAAACACCAAGTGTCATGATTTGCCCAGGCCATGGTTCGGGGTGTTATAAAACTTGATATCAGAGCCTAGGTTCAAGTGTCTTAGGGAGTCTATGAAACTGTGTCTAGTGGGGTCTCTTTTAAATGTGTGAGGCACCCACACATGTAAATAATATACCACCAAGACATATAGGACTATCTCACTTTTTTCATACTCTAGATCATGCAGTTAGAGTTATATCTTCAGGATATTCTTCTAACTTGTGCGTATTATGTATTTCATAAAATTCTTGCTAAAACGAAGTTGGCTACAAGCAAGAGGGCCGCTACTAGTGCTGCTCAAGAGGAGAACGCTCAGGCTCAGAGAGCCAATATGGGAATAGCACCCCCACCTGACACTAGGGGGCCTGCAGAGGTTCGTACTCCAATTCAGCCGCCCATCTACTGACCCAAATTTTAGGAGAGATATTCAGTTGCTCACCCAGATTGTGGATGCACAAGCCCAATGTCAGAGAACGATTGCAAGTACAAGGTCTAGCGGAGAGTCATCTAGCTTCAAGACTTGAGAATCTCTACGTATAGACCCTCCAGTGTTCATGGGGTCTAGTAAGACAGAAGATCCACATAATTTCATTGACATACTTCAAAAGGTCTTTCGTGTTATGCATATTACTGAGTTTGAGGTAGCAAAGTTGAGAGCTTATCAATTTCAAGATGTTGTCAATATTTGGTATGAGTCATGGGAACAGTCCTGAGGGGAGGATGTGTCTTATGTTACTTGGGAAGAGTTTGCAGATGCTTTCATTGAGCACTTTTTTCCAATAGAGGTCAGAGAGGCAAAGGCTATGGAATGTGAAAACTTAAGCAGAACGACATGAGTGTGCAGGAGTACTATCTTCACTTTGTTTCCTTAGAAAAGTATGCTCCACATATGGTTCCAGACATGAGGGCCAGAGTTAGGCATTTTGTGTATGGTCTTGACCCCCAGCTATTCTATGCTGCCAATATTTCTGCTCAGAATAAGGAAATGACTATTACCAAGATGATTGCTTTTGTTCAGGGTAATGAGAATAGAATGAAGGAAGAGGAAGCATTGTAGAAGGAGAAAGACAAAGAGTTTAATAAGAGAGCTAAGTCTTTAGGGCACTTCAGTCACGGGGGAGGTAAAGGCAGACAGTATTTCAAAAATAGGTCATCAGGAATCGCTCCATCTTTATCCAGTGCCCCAGCCCTAAAGTTCAGAAATGATCATAAGAGACAAAACTTCAAAGCATTAGGCTCCCAGTCACAGGCCAGCGTGGGTCAAGAGACCTATAATAATTTAGATTATGGTAAGTGTGGTAAGAGACACCCGGGGGAGTATCGCATGGCTATAGATATCTATTTTGGTGTGGCCAACAAGGTCACTTTCAGAGAGATTATTCATTAGCAAGATAGGGTACATGAGGTAATGTGGCTTAGTTTACAAATTCAACAATTCCTCGTAATTCTTGGGGCCAATCAGGGTGTGGTCCAGCTAAGTCCGGTAATATAGGTAGAGGTCCAAATGGCTTGTATGCACTAGTAGGTCATCAGCATACAGAGGTTCGGACAAATGTTGTCACAAGTAGGCTAACTGTTTTTACTTTTAACGTTTATGCCCTTATGGATCCTGGATCCACTCTATCTTATGTAACCCCATTTATTGCTAAGAAATTTGAGATAGAGCCAGAAAGTTTGCATGAACCCTTTGAAGTATCCACTTCAGTTGGTTAGTCAGTTATAGCTAGACGAGTATATATGAGTTGTCCAGTTAAAGTCTCTCACCGCGTTACTGTAGCTGACTTGGTGGAGTTAGAAATGGTGAACTTTGATGTAATTATGGTAATGGATTGGTTGTCTTCATATTATGCCATAGTAACCTATAGAACCAAAATTGTCAATTTCAAATTTTTCGGTGAACCAATTATAGAATGGAATGGTGATGCAGTAGCACCCATATGAAGGTTTATTTCCTATCTTAAATCCAGAAGGATGATATCCAAGGGGTACATTTACCATCTACTTCGGATTAGGGATGCAGATGCCCAGAGCCCAACTCTTCAGTTTGTACCAGTTGTCAATGCGTTTCAAGAAGTCTTTCCTGAAGATCTTTCCAGAGTTCCTCCCGATAAGGAGATTGACTTTGGAATTAATTTACTTCCCGACACTAAGCCAATATCTATTCTGCCATTCAAAATGGCTTCAACAGAGTTAAAAAAATTAAAATCCTATTTGAAAGATCTCCTTGATAAGGGATTTATTAGACCAAGTGTCTCTCCTTGGGGTGCACCAGTCTTGTTTGTTCGTAAGAATGATGAATCTTTGTGTATGTGCATTGACTACCGGCAGTTGAACAAGGTCACTATTAATAACAAATATCCTTTTCCTAGAATCGATGACTTACTTGATCAACTTCAGTGTGCCCAATGTTATTCCAAGATTGACCTCATATTAGGGTTTTCAAGCCTTATCTTGGCCTCTTCGTCATTGTCTTCATTAATGATATTCTAGTTTATTCTCGTAGTGAGGTTGATTATGCATAATATATCAGAATAGTGTTGCAGATGCTCCAAGATCGTGAACTTTACGCAAAAATTTCCAAGTGTGAATTTTCGCTAAAGTCAGTAGCATTCTTAGGTCATGTGATTTCAGGAGAAGGCTTCCAAGTTGATTTTCAGAAAATAGACGTTGTAAAGAATTGGCCCAGACCAACCTCAGTCTCTAAGATAAGAAGTTTCCTGGGTCTGGCAGGCTATTATAGGCGCTTCGTAGAGGGTTTTTCCTCCATCGCAACTCCATTGACTAGATTAACTCAGAAGAAAGTTAAATTTCAGTGGTCAGATGCCTATGAGCGTAGTTTTGAAGAATTGAAAACGAGACTGACTTCTGCTCCAGTGTTAACGTTACCAGAAGGAATCGATAGGTTCATAGTGTATTGTGATGCGTCAGGAATTGGTCTTGGATGCGTTTTAATGCAGCATGGTAAAGTTATAGCTTATGCATCCAGACATCTTAAGCCTCATGAAAAGACCTATCCAACTCACAATTTAGAATTGGCAGCCGTGATTTTCGCGCTCAAAATATGGCATCACTATTTATATGGAGTTCACGTTGACATTTTCACAGATCATAAGAGTCTTCAGTATATTTTCAAGAAGTGTGAGTTTAACTTTAGGTAGAGGAGATGGCTTGAATTGATAAAGGATTATGATGTGGATGTTCTCTATCATCCGAGGAAAGCAAATATGGTAGTTGATGCTCTTAGTCAACGATCAATGGGAAGCTTAGCTCATGTTGAAGGATATTCACCGACTAGCCTGTATAGGGACTTCAGAATATTGATATTCCATTGTGGAAATAGGATATGATAAATATGGACTTCATAACAGGTTTACCTAGCTCGTCCCGAAAGCATGATTCGATTCTGGTGATTGTGTATCGACTTACTAAATCATCCCACTTCTTGCCAGTCAAGACCACAGACTTAGCAGAAGATTATGCTAATTTATATATCCGAGAAATTATCAAGCTTCATGGGATCCCAATGTCCATTATTTCGAATCGTGGCGCTCAGTTCACAACGTACTTTTGGAAGTCTTTCCAGAAAGGATTGGGTACCAATGTAAATCTCAACACATTTTTTCATCCTCAGACATATGGCTAGGCAGAGGGTACTATTCAGACCATTGAGGATATGTTAAGAGCATATATTCCAGATTTCAAAGGTAATTGGGATGATCATTTGCCTCACATTGAATTTGCTTATAACAATAGTTATCATGCTAGTATCAAGATGGCACCGTTTAAAGCTCTGAATGGGCGAATGTGTAGATCACCAATTGGTTGGTTCGAAGTTGGTGAAGCAGAATTATTAGGACCGAATTTGGTCTATCAAGCCATGGAGAAAGTCATTAATTCAAAAGCATTTGAAAATGACTTAGAGTCGCCAGAAGTCCTATTCGGATGTAAGGTGCGTAGACTTGGAGTTTCAGGTTGATGATTAGGTATTTCTGAAAGCCTCACCTATGAAAAGTGTAATGAGATATGGAAAGAAAGGGAACTCAGTCCCAGATATATCGGACCGTACAAGATCCTGCGAAGAATCGGCCAAGTGACTTATGAGCTTGAATTGTCACAAGATTTAATTATTGTGCATCTAGTGTTTCATGTGTCTATGTTGAGGAAGGGTGTGGGAGACCCGTCGCTGGTCGTCCCTACGTAATCCATCACAGTTAAGGATGGCCTAACCGATGAAGAGGTCCCTATGGCTATTTTGGATCGTCAGATTCGAAAGTTGAGGACTACTGAAGTTGCCTCAGTGAAAGTGTTGTAGAGGAGTTAGAAAATTGAGGAGGCTACATAGGAAGCCAAAGAGGACATGAAGCCTAGATATCCGCACTTATTCGAGGAGCACCAAGAAAATGTGTACAAGGTAATACCTTTAGTATTCATGCCATGTCTCATGTCACGCGTTCATGAATTCAGTACTCATATCCCCATGTTCATGTTTTCATGTAATCATGTCATTCAGTCCCAATGTCTCATGTCGTTTTTCTTCACGTTCGTGTATCCATGCCATGTCCAGTCTTACTCTTAACGTGACCCATCATTCGAAGACGAATGATCCCAAATGGGAGATTTTGCTATACCTCGTACCTTCAAACTAAGCCATGATCATGATTCAGGAGTTTAGGAAATCAAAATGGGGAGTTAAAATTGAAAAAAACAATTTTAGTTCTGCAAATCTAGTTTTACGCCAAAAATATACATACCGTATAACATGTTACAGACCGTAGAAATTGACCATAAAAATCACCATCTAAATTGACAATGTACGGTAGGATTATACCGACCGTATAAAAATATAAGGACCATCATTTTCGACTGTAACGTTTTACCCAAATTTTGGCAGTCAATGTTTAGTTGCACTTGGGTGACAGTCAGTTTATACGAACCGTATAAAATTATACAGCTCACACTCAGACCGTAAGCTTGAACTTTAATCGCTTGGGTTGGTTTTCTTAAAAACCCTAGATTAGAAACAATGAATTTCACTTAGGAGTTGAATATACTTAATTAGAATCACGTGGAAATTCATGGAAAGGACTTACCTTGAGTTATGAGGATGATGGGATGAGAGAGCTTCATTCTAGGGCATAGATAGAAAAACTGGTTTTTAGAACTAAGTCTGTGTATTTATACTATTCAGTCTGTCGAAGGTTTTACGACCGTATTGTACGGTCCGTACCTTTTTCTACTGTCCGGGTATAGACCGTAATAATTATGTACGATAAGGGGTACGGGACGTACAATTTTGTACGGTTCATCAAAAATGACTATCACCCAATACCGATTTCCAGTGACTGCTAAAGTTGAGGGAGAACGTTACGATCAAAGGGACGGATCGTTTATTTTTATATTGTCCGTATAATCCTACCGTACATCGTCAATTCGATAATGATTTGTACGACAAATTTCTACGATCCGTAACACTTTATACGGACCATATATTTTGGGCGTAAAACTGAATTTGCAGAACTGAAACTGATTTTTCAACTTTAACTCTCCATCTTGGTTTCCTAAACTCATGAATCATGATCATGGCTTAGTTTGAAGGTATGAGGTGTTACATCCACCTATCCCCACAAGCCAAAAACATCAATACGAAACTAACAGAAATAACAAATTTTTAATTCGAGACTTATTTCTTCCCAAGACTATCTTTTCACCATAAATATGCATATTAAATACTGAGACCGGCTTAATTATCAAAAACCACCAAACAAACTTTAAAATTAGTTTCGTAAATTCTTACAGATCATAAATAATATTACAAATCTAACGAAATCTTCAGGTTGCCAATCAGAGCACGTTTTCCCAAAATGAGCAATCGGTTCAAATAATTAAATATCGAGATTTCCAAAATGAAACTTTCTCCCAAACCAAATGATATTCGTTTGACTTCAAATTTTACAAGCAAGTCAAAATAATTATTATGGAGCTTCTGGAATAAATGACACGCAAAACATAGTATCGATTCTTAAAACGATCGACCGAGTCATTACATCCTGACTTATTATACGAGAGATGATTAATTAGTCGTTGATGCTAACATAGAGGTAGAAGTAAGGAGATTAGAAGTATTTTGTGAAAGAGAATTAATGATGTTCAGAAAGAAAATATTAAACGACATAGTGATATGCAATGATACAAAAGTATATTGAGGAGATATAGTAGGTGAAGAATACATATTCTTGGCATATTCATTAGTGATCTTGAGATTATGCGATGAAACTTGCTTTTCTCACATTTTTATTTATATTTTACGACTAAAATAAAGATTTTTGAAATATACAACAAATCATCCTTCAAATTTTATTTTATAAGATCTTGTACTAATTGTCATGTAATATACCCGCAACTTACGTGAACAGAAACTAGTATTATTTTAAAAGCACGAATATAAATATTAATTGACCAAAATATCCTTCAAATATTGAATAACTTTTATACCCTTAAATATTTATATAATTTAAAGATATAATTATAAATCACTCAAGAATGAAATTCTTTTCTGATTTACCCTACACATGCTGACCCTACAAAGTTGATATTGGATATAATTCTTTTTGGACATGATCACTTTGGACTGCAACTCACGCCACTATGCAAGGTTTAGAGGATAGTAGCCTAATTGTTTTTGGACAACAATATGTATGGTTCAGATTTGATTCTCCAGTTTGTATGGAATTAGATTTACTCCATGAATCCATATAGAAAAAGAATAAGCCAAAGGTTTCTATAAAATAAGACATTGTTCAAAATTATTGATCATAACTTATTATGGAGTACTGGACGAAAACTAGACTACGGATAATCATGATACTAATGCTTTAATTAGCTGATGATTCATATAAGGAGGTGCTAAGGTCCAGAGGACAGCCCAGGCAGAATGTTTGAAACTAGGGCTGATGGTCCTGTTTTAGCCCGTTGAGCCGAGGTGGCGTTAGGGCATTTTTTGGATCTGTTCTAAGTTAATGCAGCCTTTGTGCCAGGGCTTGTCGACCCGTTTAAAGGTTCCTCTAATAGTGCCCCCTCTGTGATCATTTACGCCGATTTTTTTTATAGCAAACTTCAAATATTATTTAGTAGAGAGTTTTTTTTTACAAAGTAGAGAGAGAGATGGCTAAAGGTCTGCCTCTGAACTTAACTTGAGGATCCTTATATAATGAATCCATTTCAGATACAAACAAATAAACAGGGTCAAAGTGTGGCCGACAATATAAAAAGTAAAAAGAGGAAAAGTAAAAAAGAAAAGGGCACACTGATGTGGCCGACAAAGAAAATTAACAAAAGGCCAAAATATCTCCTGGCCCAATAGTACAATAATACATTTAATAATTTCTACTTTTATAAAAGTAGATTCCTGCTGCCTGTTTCTTTATTATGGGTCCGACTACTTTACTGTATTACACCTTTTCCTTTCCTTTAGAATTTTCTGAGGTGGAGGATTCCTCCATTTTGTCCTGAAATTTCGTGAGATATTCCTCTATGTCAAAATCGGCATCATATGGCTCCTGAGAGTTCTGATCTTCATCTTCAGTATGACTGGATGCCATGAATGTGTCTGGTGGAGGAAATTCCTTCCCTAGATTTTTATTAAATCCTTTTTTACCTCAGCCATATAAGGTGCTATGATATCTGATTTTGAAACTACTCCTTTTTTAAGTTATAGTTTTCTGGCAATATGCTTGAATGGACTATTAACATCATACTGTTGTTCCTTTTGATTCAGTTCTTTATAATTGGTGGTAGTGACAGTTATCAGGTCTATAAGTTCTTGTCCATGTATAATACCATCTTTGGTCTTCTGTGATAAATTTTTTCCAAAACCTTATATAAAAGGTCCTTTGAAGACAAGGGATCTGTTGCTGGTATAACTTACTTCCACTGATCATCTCATTATCCATGGGATAAAAACTCAACAAAAAAGTGCATATTAGCAATTCCTTTTATGATTGTATTATTATTTTCCCATGCTATAATTTTGGGTGACACATCAATCCATCCAGTATATAAACTCTTGAATGATTGCGGTAGAATATCTACCGATGGACTGTAATTAATCCACCATTTTCAGAACCAATTAGGAATGTTCTGTTTATAAATTTGAGAACATATCTTTATGAACCAAGAATGTTTCTTATTAGGATTTTCATAGAGGGAAGTTTTATGAATACTATCCACATAATCCCAATAATTGAATTTTACCTGAACTTTCTGCTCAGGATGGAAATATTCTCTTTCTTTCATGGTGCTGAATTCCCAATCTTCTGGGGTGAATATCTTCTTTATTATAATCTTTGAAAAGTTATAAACTTTTCTGGTATTCATTGGATAGTAATGCTGAATTTCAGCTGATCCAGTAGATGAGAGTATAGTCTCATAGTGCATCCTTGATTTATAAGTAAGGATGGGATATGACCCAATTTCTAGATACCGTTCCATCAGTTTCCACGGTTCTTCCTTCCATTGAAGGTCTTTATGATTCAAAAGAAGTATAACTTCTTTATGTTCATGTTGCTCATAGGCAGTATTTATCATCTTGTTCATCATTGGCAACTTCTGAATAAGAAAGTTGGGGATTATTATCTTTATCCCTGAATTTTATGAAGTCCATAAATTGCTGGTATAAAGGACTTTCTTTATCAATGTTAGACGGTCCTGCAAGGTTTTTAGCTATAAGCTTTTTGTTTCCTATTTGAGCTAGGATATTACCTCGGCCCGTTTCACGACCTCCCCGGCCTCTATAATGGTCGGGATCGCCTCGCCATGTAGGCCTCATGATTCTGCAAATAAGCAAATTAAGTGATGAACTCAAATAATCTCTGGTCAAGAAATCAGGCAGACTATTATCTGTTTTCTTTTTATAATGAATCTCAAAATCAAATGGCGCTAATAAAGCTTGCCATCTAGCAAACATCTATTTAGAAACATCATGTTTGCAGTCTTTATTAAACATAAACTTAGCTGATTGACAATCCGTTTTTATTAAAAACTTCTTATTGTATAAATCGCTTTGAAATTTTAAAACACATTTTACAATTGCTAGGATTTCCTTAGCAACTGTTGAATAATTTTTCTGACTAGGATTCCATTTGCCAAAATAAAATTATATTAAATACTCTTGTTTATCAACTGGAGAGTATTGCTTCAGTATGCCTCCATAACCAATATTTTAGGCATCCGTCTCTATAATCTTTTGTCATGTATGATTGGTTAATGTAAGACAAGGAATGTTATGAACCTTTTTCTTAATCCGTTTGACAGCTTGAGTATGATATTTTGTCCAAGGTGTAGGAATCTTTTTTAGCCGTTCATATAAAATGGTTGTATCATTTGCTAAATTCTTTATAAAAGGACTGATATAATTCATGCTACCTAAAAATCTCTGAAGTTGGGTTTTTGTCAGTTATAACATCTGAAAATTTTGATGCAAATTCAATACTCCTATTAATAGGAATGATTTTTTCTTTTTCGATGTTATGACCCAAAAATCTTACTTTAATTTGGAAAAGGGTCATTTTCGATTTTGATATTACCAAACCATTATGAATAATTGTCTTCTTAAATAAATCAAGATGTTTGAAATGAGTTTCTATATTATTAGAAAAAACTAAAATATCATCGATATAAACAATGATAAAATTACTATAAGGCATCAAAATATCACTCATAATTTTTTAAATTCAGAAGGGGCATATTTAAAACTAAATGGCATAACACTCCATTCGAATTGTCCAACAGGGACATTGAAAGCAGTTTTATATTTATCTGCTTCTGCTATCTGAATCTGCTAATAACCAGATTTTAAATCAAATTTATAAAAATAATAGCACTATTAAGTCTATCAAGTAAATCCTTTTTATTAGGAATAGAATACCTAATCCATTTCAAAACCTTATTAAGGGGTTTATAATTGATAACAAGTCTATGAACTCCCCTTTCTTGTTCAGCATGTTTATTAACATAAAAGGTTGTGCATCACCATGGAGATTTTGAAGGTTTTATCAAACCTTTTTGTAATAGATAAGTAATTTCTTTTTTGCATATTTCCAGATATTCGAAATTTATTTGGCATGGCCTAGCTTTTGTAGGGATATTACCCTCCTTAAAGTCATCCTCATAAGGAAGAGAAAAAATATGCTTCTTCATGTCCCAAAAAACATTAGGATGGTCACTACAATTTTGAAGTGAAAACTGATTTTGTAAAAAAGTAATTTTTTGGCGTAACTTTGAATCTTTCAAAAGCTTGTCAATATTCAGAGTACAAATCTCTTGTTTTAAAAAAACTGATTTGTTGATGTTTACACATCAACCTATCTTTAATTTCATTTAAAATCCTTGAAAATGGTTCAGTTATAAATGAAAACATAATGGATTTTTCTTGAAAGGTTCCAACTATCCTCTTTTTATCAATTTTTGTAATGGGAAACAGTTTTTTGTATAAAAGGTGTTCCTAATATGATTTGACTTGAAATATCTTTCACTAAAACAAAACTTCCCGCTATACAGGTTTAGTCTTTACAAATATAAGCTTTTGATAATTTAAAAGTAATTTGTAATCTCTATCCATTCACATATCTTATACTATGAGTAGTTTTATGGAAATATGTAGAAGGAATAAGTCTTTCATGTATATAGTTTACATCTGCTCCGCTATCAACAAGAGTAATAAAATCTTTTTTTGAAATTATAATCAATCAAAAGACTTATTTTTATATAAAATTTTTGAGAAGTAATCAATTCCAGGGTTTGTAAAAAGTTTCCTGTATCATTACTTGTTTCTGCAAAGATTAAATCATCAAAAGCAGAAATAACATTCGTAGTGGTTGGATCTATAATTTCCTTACCTTTGCCTTCAATGCTGGAAATTCTCTTATCCATCAACGTATTACGTCTTTTTAATTCTGAAATCTCTTGTTTGAGATTATCAATCTCTTGGTGTACTTTTTGTACCATTCTTTTGCTCAATCATATGTTTGAGCTCTGACATGGTATAAGCACCTGACTTTGCCAAGACCTGCTCTCCTTGTGAAAGCTGTGGAACATCCTGGATCTGGTCTATAATTTTCAGCCTTGTTTCTGGATCTTTTATTATTTTCAATAATTCAACCAGGTTACTATTTAGGACATTAACATTCAAATCCTTAAATTGAGAAAATATATTATAAAACTCGTCTTATTCCTTGTTGGTATTACTGGAACAAGGTTGTCCCACTTGACACGACATACATTTTTCTTCTGTATCCGAAGTGATATAATCTTCATTATTCAGGACTCTAATATCTTTATCAGAAGAATCCTGCGTTGTGTCATATTCAAAACCTGCATCTTCTGGCTTTGAGTTTAATAATAATTTGGATAATGTATCCTTCATATCTTGGTCAATGTTAAGGGCCTTAATCTTCTCCTTAACTTTGCAATCTTTATAATAATGGCATGTTCTACCACATTTTCAACATGTTTTTGGATTTTTTGACTTTATAAAGTTCCTTTGAGTTTTAGACTCTTTTTTTTCTTCTCGTCTTCTTCTCCAGGCGCTTTGCTTTTCATTCTTGGAAATTCTTCTGGTTCTTCACTTTACGTCTATGAGACTCTTTTGCTTTAGGTTTGGGCATGTCCATTCCAAATTGTCCACATAACTCATCTAATTGTTGTTTCTCAGTGAGGTTCTGCCTTTTGATCTGTTGATTCAACTTGATCTCATTACGTAAGGATAAACCTTCTTGAATGCAAGTTCCTATTAACTTCCCATAAGTATACTCCTCATAATTAATACTTACTCCTCTTTTTCTAAGAGTTTTTCTGACTCTTTCAGTAAAGAGGTTAGACAATCCATCTATAAATTTAGACTTCCAATGAGAACTATTACACTCAGGTAATTTCATAACCCTAATAAGGAATACATCCTTATACCACCTAAATGAGGTTAGGGTATTACATCTAAGATTCTGGAGCAAAGTCCTAATGTTTTCACTATCATCAGACCATCTTCCAATAAAATGTTCTATAATGTTGAGGGCTAGTGAATACACTGTATTGGGTTCCTTTTGTCCTGTCACCGTATTAACTTTTTCAGCACTCACAATCTTAACCTTTTGATCCTGAGCCAGGTAATTATCCCATCAACCTTTAAGTTGGCCTGTTAATCCAGATATAATCATCTCTGAAATAGTCTTTTCTGTATTATTATTGGCTTAACAGATTGTACTATACATCAACATTCTATGAACAATTGTATAAATCTGTCTTTCAATATAACCATCTATATTCCATTCGTAGATATGTTTCCCACTATAACTATTATTATCAACTATCTCATGTTCTTCAAATAAAACATTCTGGGGAGTAGGATGGGGATAGTAGTACATCCTCTGAACATGTTTTCTCGCATATTTTTCTAAGTCATTAACCTCATCTGACATCTTCTGTTTATAATCATCACCAGAAAGATCCAAATCATAGTCGGTATTACCTTCTTTTGTTAAAGGACTAATCTTTAAATCTTTAAACATATCATCTAGTAATTTTTCCAATTCAGAAAATGCTCTGATTTTGAAATCTTTTATTTCAGGAGGAGACTGCACACAGGGCGTGGCTATGCATGATTCCTGTCTATTAGAATAATTATGTAATTTATCAATTTGAGAAATCAATTTCTCTACTCTATCATGTAAATGCACAATTTGTTCACCTAATATGTTCATATAAACATTAGCATAATTTTGTTGTTTGAGCATGATATTAATATGTCTAGCAGTAATTTATAAGGTATCATTTTCAAATAATTTTGAAAATGCTGCAAAATGTATAACATTACTATTTTTTTCAATAACAAAAAGTTGTTGGGGAGGTAAAGCAGTATGAATAATTTTCCCATTCGCTAATTTATAATCTTTTTCCAACACAGAGATATAATCTCCTACATACTTAGCCGTAAATCAAGGTACAAAAGATATAATCTTGGTAGCTCTAGTAAAATCTGTATAAAATTCTTTTTGCAGAGAATTCGTTCTTCATTATTAAAAGAAGCAAAAAAACATTTTTTAAATGGCTCCCATCTAGGTTTAAAGAAATCCTCACTTATCATTTTTCTTGCGGGTGATCCCCGACTAAAATCAATTTTTGGTGATGTATCCATCATGTAAAAGGAAAATTTATATCTGACTCAGTTATTTCTGGGTCTTCTCTTGGATACCATGGACAATATTATCTTTATCAATTCTGATACTATCAATTCTATTATCAGTAAACTCTTTCTTAAAATCATTATGGGGAGGAGCAGCTCCCTCTATGACCCATTCTTTGGGAAATCAATTTCATCCCATTTCATAGGTCTTCTTGTCATAATCTTGGATTTACCAAAATTAATTTATATTAAAATAGTCTCATTTTTGAAATTCATGATCATTAATCATACCCATATAATTTTATGCTTAATATTAAAGCATTTAAGGAGTTTTCATCCTGCAAGGATACCTACAAGTTAGGATAAGCATTAAAATATACAGGACCATAAGCCAAACTGGTTTGAACAGTCCATATTAGGAATTGTTTTTTGCAGTTCCGATTCCTGTCATCTCTTAAAGTTGCTATAAAGCTTTCAGGTAAGCCTCTTAAAGTAAGTGACTAAAATACAACTTGTACTAACCCAATATGCATAAATCTATGTGTTTTCTTATAAGAGTCAATATCACTGTCATTTAATAATTTAAAGGTAGCATGATCGCTATCCACAGTGATGGTCTCTTCAGTAGATTTAACAACTTGTTTGAAACCTAATTTCTCAAAAGTACTCATTTGATATATTAACCAGTGTTTGATCTTTGGAATAGTTCACTTATTAAGTAGATCTAAGTGTTGAGATATATCATATTCCTTTAATTTTTTTTTACTGTTTTTAACAATATTTTTGTTCCTGATGATATTCATCATTGCAAGAGAGTGTTGAACATATGTTATCTATTATTACGTGAATACTTTGGCTCTGATACCAAAATCGGCGGAAGTGATCACAAAGGGGCACTATCAGAGGAACCTTTAAACGAGTCGACAAGCCCTAGCACAGAGACAGTTTTAACTCAGAACAGATCCAAAAAATGCTCTAACGTCACCTCGACTCAGCGGGCTAAAACATGACCATCATGGTTGAGGGTCATATATATGAATTAGATGTCATTGACTACTTTTTGTCATGTTCTCAATTATTGTGCTTTGATTTAGGGTCAATTATAACATTTTTACTCCGATTGCAAAGACTAGTGTAACTCTATAATATCCATACTATGTAACTACATTTCACTATAACTACACACGCACAAACAATTTGTATTTGTATTTTACTCTTAATGAGATGGCTAGTCACACAAATATTTTTGACTTATTTTAAATCATAAATTTCAAAACTTTTTCTATCAGTATTAAACATTTTGTCCAATCAAACGCCTTCGTACTTTTTTAACTTACTTCTAAATACTTTGTTAGCTCACTTTATCTTAATATTAGAAGGACATTCTCCCTCTTCCCTAAAACAGAAAAATCTACACCGATCAAGCATCAAGTATTAAATAAAAGAAAAAAATGTATTAAATAAGACAACTCATAAGACATTGTAGTGATTTTCCCTTAAAACGTTTTTCATTGCTATTCACACGAACATCTGAGAACTCCGTTATAATAATGAACATTGAAGTGATGCCTATTGATCTCTTTATGTAGGATTCAAGTGATATATACAAATATATATATGTATATAGATAGGGTCTTTCTAACATACTACATAGATTGTAGGTATGATAGTAATGTACCTATTTTTTAATTTCCTTTAATGTCCTTACAATCACATTATCATCTCATTAATATTGAGGATTGTTTTGTCTTTTTACCAAAATTTTAGTACCAGAAAGATCTTTTTCCTCATCTGCAAACTCTTTTCGTTTCTCCTCTCTGGCGAACTATTCTTCCTCTCCATTTCATTCTCCAGTGATTTTCTCCTTTGCCCTTTCCTTTTCTTCTTCCTTATTCTGGGTAGAGATATTAAAAGCTCTATTGGAAATCATAATGTGTAGAAGGAAAGAGACAAATAGATTTTCTGTTTGGATGGTGCTTGTTGAAGAAAAATTCTTCTTCCATTCACAAATAATTTAAGAAAAACTTTACAGAATTGCACAGATATAAACTTTTTTTTTTTGCATAAACTTTCTTCTAAAGATCCCCAATTTTTTCTCCAAAACCCATCTATTACAGTAGGACTTAACTTTTTAAATTGATTTCGGATAAGTAAGATTCTCACAGCAGGAGTTTAGCTAGATGGAAATTTCAACTCACCCAAAAACACAGGTATAAATGGCTAGTTTCTCTTTATAAAGCTGTGATTGATCGGAGGAGCAGGTAATGATGGGTAGCTGGGAGAAGAAAGAGGAGGTGGGGCATATGAGAAAGGAAGATAAGTGTAGTACTTTTTATTTTTTTGATGAAAAGACACAAAACTTCTCACTATTAATGAGATAGTAAGGGCATTAAAGAAATCAAAAATATAGTACATTGCTAATATACTACGTTCGTTTAAGTCAAATAGTCAAATTTGTCCTTCAACTATATAATAACATTGCCCTTCGTCAAATTTTAGGATCAAATATATCCTCATCGTCTGAAAACTTATTGAATTTGCCCTCGAATAAACGGAAATGTGTGTTGGACGCCACATTAGATCCACGTCGGCAGACCACCATCACCACGTCGGAGTGATGACCGGCGAAGCCAACGATTTCGCCACCATCACCTCAACCACAACACCATAAACTCCTACTGCTACACCACTGCTTCACCGTGAAATCGCCAACCACCATCGTCTCCACCAACCATGACCACCAACGTCACCACAACTATCCCCTCTCACTCTTCTCCGATCGACCACAACTCACTGCTTCACCACCATCATACCATCGTCAACAACCAGCACTGCCACAATCACCCTCTCCTCTTCTCCGATCGCGAAAACTTCATGTGTTTACATGGAGATTTGCAACTTCACATCATTCAAGCCTGTCATTTACCCAACATGGACTTAACCTTCGACCGTGTTCGCCGTTGCTTCACCGCCTGCGACAACTGCCGGAACCCTCCCATCGACGACGTCGTCGAAATCGGCGAACTTCCAAATGTGAAAAGCTCCAACCAGAAAATCCATCACCGGAGAATAATCACTAGAGTGACCCATACGTCACCGTATCGGCACCACACACTGCTCTTGCACGTACACGTGTCATACCCAATTCCCAAACCCCTGTTTGGGATGAACATTTCCATATCCCTTTAGCACACTTTATATACTGCTTAGGAATTTGTGTTAGAGATGATGACTTGTTCGGTGCTCAAGTTATGGGTAAAGTTATTATTCCGGCAGAAAATATCGCCGCTAGTGAGGTTGTTTCCGGTCATTGCCGCTTCAGGGAAACCTCCAAAACCAAACACGCCCTTACGGTTATGGATGAAATTTGTTCCGTACAACTCAAACCCACTATATAAATGAGGAATTGCTTCAGATCCTCGACATTTAGGTGTAAGGAATACTTATTTCCCATTAAGGAAAGGGAGTTCAGTGAAACTATATCAAGATGCTCATATTAGTAATAGTTTTAAGTTGCCGGAAATTCGGTAGGAAAAAGATACAATCTTTGAACACAATATATGCTAGGAAGATATATGTTACGCTATTTCAGAGGCACATCATTTGATTTACATTGTTGGGTGGTCTGTTTTTCATAAGGTTAAGTTAATTCGAGAGCACACTTGACTTAACCACACATGAACATGAGAAGGTGGTTGTGGCAGTGCTTCTTGTTGACGATGGTATGGTGTGGTGAAGCAGTGGGTGGTGGTCGATCAGAGAAGAGGGAGAAGGGAGGTTGGTTGTGGTGACGTTGGTGGTCGTGGTTGGCAGAGATGATGGTGGTTGGTGGTTTCATGGTGAAGCAGTAGGAGTTCATGGTTATTGTGGTTGAGGTGATACTGACGAAACTGTTGGCTTTGTCTGTCATCACTCCGACGTGGTGGTGGTGTTCTGCCGATATGGATCTGACGTGGCATCTAGTCCAAGACATATTTCCGTCAATCTGAGGACAAATTTAACAAGTTTGTAAACGGTGATGGTATATTTGATCCCAAAGTTTGACGAAGGACAATTTTATTCCATAAAACATAGTTGGAGAGCAAATATGACCCTTTCCCCTAATATATATATATATTGATCGTTTGAGTTTGTCAGTGGTAATGTGACCAAATAAAAAAATATTTTGCGCAATTCTCTGAAAAAGCGTGGTCAGGAAAAAGCTCTTCATTATTTTCGTTATACTAATCATATTTGGTTTAAACCCCATATGGTTATAGATTCATGCATCTTGGTAAAGTAACCATATAAGAGCTCACATTGATTCATGTCATACATTTTTTTTACGAAGATTCATAACGATATATAGTTGCATCGTTCAATAACGATCAAATCTATCTATTATTAAAAGTTAAAGAAAAAGGTAACATACTAAGCCAAGTGGCAGCCTATAAAAAGGCCACATGGCATAAATAGTTAATAATTAATTAAGTAGTTAATATACTTAGAACAAACCTCCAAGCAAATTAGAGTTTAAAAATAAAATAAAATAAAAAATTATACGTGGGGTTCCTAAACATTATGGAGAAAAAACTAGGGTTGGCCATTGGGTCGGGATGGCCCGACCCCGACTCGACCCCGTCCCGAGCCCGCCTCGGTCCTGCTAAAAAAAATAAAAAAATAACGGGGGCGGGACTCGAACTCGGGACGGGACGATGTCTCGTCCCGCCAGACCCGAGCCCGCCCCAGGCCCGCTTGACCCGACCCCGCCCCGACCCCGTCCCGAGCCCGACCCTGCCCTTTTTCCCCCTTTGCAAAAATGGCCGTTGCACCGACGACCATTTTAGATTATGGCCGTTGGCCAATGGCCATTTTAGGCCCCCCCTCCCCCAACCCCCCTACTCCTTAATATTTATTTTTAACCCATAAGTTATTATATTTACACTTTAACCCAATTTTTCAACTATAAATAACTCATTTTCTCTTCATCTTTCTCACAAATCTTCCTACAATCTCTCTAATTTCTAAATATATCTCTACAAGTCTACATTGTTTGCTAAATATTCAATTTTATTTATTCATTTGGAAATTGGGAGTGAAGTTGGCAACTAGTTTGAGGATCTTCCATCGAGCAAAGTTTCAATTTTCAACCTTCGATTACATCGCTGACGTTATACGACGCTTGGGTACATTCTGCTCATTCATTAAATTATTATTGTCGCTTATTTTATTTAGCGACTTAATTTTATTGTCTTTAATTATTTATTATCATAATTTAAATGGAAGGATTAAAAGGTATGTTTAAGCGGTAAGGGTAAGGGTGCTTCTTCTAGTAGGGCAACCAGGCAAGGGTACTTCTTCTAGTCATCTTATTCCTACACAGATGATTTTGTTGATACTCAACATTTTCCTATAATACCATTAGATTTAGACCAGAGCTATTTTCTGAACTCAAGAAGACTTTAATTCTAGACGATGATCTAGATGATATACCCACTAATGTTGATGACAACACACTCACTAGTGCACTTCAACTAAATACCATATTCCCTAGGTATGAGATTTGAGGTCCAAGAAATGACCATTAAAATCTGGGATGCATGGACATTTTTTGATAGGGACGTAGAGAATCAAGTAGCCATATGTAAAATTTGTAAAAATATTTTTAAAATTTAAAACTGAAAGGTCACTATGGGATTCGGGGTTTAATTAGACACGAGTAAGTGCTCATCCAGCTAGGTATGCCCAATACCAAAGCTTCAAAACCGGGTGCGCAAACGCTCTCCATCGGGACAAGGTTCACATACTGACATCGTTCCTGACCAAGTAATGGGTCAAATTAACTCCATGACTGGGAATTGTAGGCTATAAATACACAAACATAGAGATAGGGAAGCAATATCAAAATTAGTTGTTGTGGAGGGTTTGCCTTTTTCATTTCCTTCATCTCCGCTTTTATTCATTACATTAGAGATATATATAATTCTCGCTTTTAACGATTTTTCAGATCAATTGTTAAGAGAGATGTATTTAAATTGCCAGATGAATATCAACAATATTTACATTTTTCATTATATCATTTTAATGGCAAAGTATCTATCACGTTCGATATAGGTCGAGTACTAACGACTATGATTATTTAATCAGAACTCTGTCATTGGATAGATTATAAATGGTCTATGCAAAAACGTATTTTAGCGTGATAGATATATAGATGATATAGGCACATCGGTACTTTTATTGCGTAAAATATTTATCAAGTGTGCGATTATTACTTAATTATCGATAAAATTATGACTATTACATTAGATAACGCTTCTAATAACAATTACGCAATTACAATTTTAAAAATAGTTTAACTCCATCTTTTCCAAACCATTTTCATATAAAAATGCTGCATATATATATAACTCAATTGTAAATGATGGTCTATCACTTTTTGAAGACATTCTTAGTAAAATACAATTTGCTATAAACTTTATTTTTAAAAGTAATAAAGTACAACGTAGAAAAGAATATAAAAAAATTTGTCACGATTGTGGACTACCTTATAGAAAAATTCCACAAGAAGTATCCACTAGGTGAAATTCTTTATACGAGCAACTACTTGTTGCTTATGACTATAAATTACCTATAACTTTATTTTTTAACTCTCATAATAAAAAGCCAGCTGATATGATTTTAGATAGTGATTGGGGAAAATTTCCAACTTATTGTATTTTTAGGAGAAATTTTTTCAAGCAACAAAAGAATTTTTCAGATATATTATCCTACTATTTCAACTATGTTATTTTATATAACTCTAATATTTTTATTACTTAGTAATAATATATGGAAAACCAACTTATAAGGCAGCTATTAAAAAAATATTTCTCAAAATAAAAATATTTTATTTCTATTCCTCTATTTATATTATTGGTTCTCAGATTAAATCCTACTATTAAAATAGACTGTACTAAATCACTAATTGAAACTATTTACGATTGTATAGAAGTACTACCACCTCCAAGTCCCAAAAATCTAAATCACCCACCACCTATTGAACAAACTAAAGAAGAAGTGTTGTCTAGCGTAGAACACCAATGCAAAAATATATATAAATTTTATCAACAAGAAAATACTAGTAACTTACCGGCTTCCATACCATCTTCTTCATCTTCAACACAACCTCACAAAAGACATGCTGTTTTTGCGGCTAGTATTGAAAGCCTCAGAAATAGAATGTGCGGCCGTACCTCTACTACTAACCAAATTAGCGAGTTGGATATTTTTGTTTTGCAGGGTTCTGTACCGTATCAAGAAGTTATCAATGAAGATGTACATGAAGACTTGATGAAATACTGGAGGGGGAATGAGAGGACCTTTCCGACACTTTCATTGATGGCTCGAGATGTTTTGAACATTCAAGCGTCGTCAACTGCGTCTGAAAGCGCTTTTTCTGTAGGCAGATATCAAATAGGAGACCACAAACACTCATTAGCCGGAGACAGCTTGGAAATTGCAGTATTTATTCAGAGATTGGATACGAGCGGAGCGGAGAAGGTGCGGTCAACCGGAGATCAACGAAGAAGATGATGAAAACTACAACGAAATCTTAACCGAAGGTAGTGGAAGCGATGTGGATCAATTTGACCAACAAATACCAATTCCAAATCAAGAACCACATGAAATCATCAAGCAATTAGAACAGGTTTTTTTGAGAATGTAATTTTTTTAATTGTAATTTTATTATGTAATTTGCAACTTTTGGACAACACCACAACGTTGCAATTTAGATTTTAGACAATTGTATTTGTATTACAAAAAAATTATATGTCTATTAAATAATATAAGAGGCATAAAAACAGTCTTGATATGTTTTTATTACACTATCTTGTTTTGTTTATTGAGTTTTTTTTATACATATGTTATTAAAAAAAAAAGGAAAACCCGCCAGAGCCGCTTCGCCGAGCCCGAGCCCGCTCGCCTCGCCGATCGACGGGATCGGATCGGACGGACTTGCTCCAGCCCCGCTGCATCTGACCCCGCCTGTAACCCCGACCCCGACCCCGACCCCTTCTCCCGTCCCGCCCCGACCCGACCCCAACAGATCCGGCCCGCCAGACCCGAGCCCGGCCCACTGGCCACTCTTAGAAAAAACTGATGCGAAGAACCTAAAAGCAATGTGCATGCTGCACGACTTAATATACCCACAAAATGGGGAATGTTACCTCTCACGTTGAGAGGGGTTATCTTAATTCTTAAGACAAATTTTAAACTTTTCAGGATAAAACTCAATTCTTGAAAAATGTCGAACTTAAAATTTAAATTTAAATTTAATTTAATTAAAAATATTAAATATTTTATATTATTCTATCTTGAATAGATAATCCAGATAATTGAATTGCCTTTAAAAAGTCTCGGTATAAAAGTAAAAAAATAAAAGTGTCATCTAAATTGTAAATGAACGGTTATATAAATATATATAAATAATATTATGGGTGATATTTATATATAAGTATATTATATAAATAATAATAAGATCACAACACCCACGAGCAAAGAGAGTTTGAGGATAAAAATATAAAGTGGTTATAAGCTGGTAAGTTATTACCAATATTGACGGATTGACCTATATGTATGAACAAACAAATACTCACGTATGTCTTCTCTTCCCCATTAATCATAGTGGTTAATTAACCGCTCTGCAATGTTTTCCTTTTCAAAACGGCTTTGCAAAATTTGAGAAATAAAGTGTTGTTGAGTATCATTCTATTCTCTATGACTATTTGCTTTTCATCTATCCAATTGAAATTTCATTTCTACGATACTCATGTCTTCACAACTCATGAGCTAAATTAATATAAATTTTTATTTTTACAATTTCATTTATACGTTAATCTCGATTTGATACTCATGTCTTCGCTTTAGCATATTTCTTTTATATTGGATTGAAAGATAATTTTTTTGTGACATGCCTTTTAGAAAATTGAACATCCATTTGTTGGGTAGGAAAATATTTTTGAGATTTTCTTTTAAAAGTTTAACATTATTTCGTTGGATATGCAGCCAATTATGTTTATATCCTATACTTGCATGAACATTTGACAATATTTCACTACTTCCCTTCTTATATGGCATATGTATCTTAGCTTTTTATGACAATAAAATATGAAGCAACCAGCTACAAGTACTTTTGTTTCACTATAATCAGTCTTTTTGCAGATATTCGTAAGGAGATAAATATTTATTTGTCGATGTTACAACTCTTCTCCAACCAGATGTTTCAATAAATCACAAGGTAAGTACTTACTAATTACTAATTATAAAAAATTTCCGCATGAATTCTTAAAGATGTGCTCACAGGTTCTTCACATGAAAAATGGCTAAAAGAGAATTCATTGGGGAATACCCACACTAAAAGTTTGAGGCTTTCTCACTTATTCATTTGAGATTTTGCTTCTTGCTTTGCTATTGAATGTTGTTCTTTATTTTTTTTCTTTCTTAGCGTAATTTTTTTATAGGTTTCTCCGTAAGTTGTCTCTTATTTATTTAAATGAAATTTAATAGACAAATGACTTCTTTAGCAAAATAAGAAGCCTAAATCATATTAATACAATTGGGTATTATAACCACAAATAATAAACGAAAAGCATGAATATAATTAGCTATGGAAGAATGTAAAAGCATGAAAAATATATATGTTAAAAAAAAGCATAAAAGGGTAGAAATAGTTGGAAACACAATACTTTAACTTTATTAAAATAATTTTCTTTGCATGGATATATACTCTGTAGTGCTTTTTCGTTAAACCATAAAGTTGACGAGTAATAAGTTCTAGGAATTTAACATAAGCCCCTACTTTCTTATATCTCATGTCATTTGATTATATCTTTTCCAATGTTATATGCACTTATACATTCATTGTCTTGGCCTAATGTTTTTAAATTGTTTATACAGAATTCTATATGCGGATTATTATTATTAAAGAACAAAAATTCAAAATGATAATAATCGACGAGACTATACCCAAAATGATGATAAATTTTTGTACATTCAATATTAAATTATTCTTTATATAAATAAGGAATTTACTTATATTTTAGAATTTAAATAAACTAAATTATACTGACAACTTTATAATGAGATGTGGAGTTTACTTATTTTTCAAAACAAATTTCCAGCTATAAAACAAATGCTCATAACTAAGAGAAAAATTATTTCAAGAGTAAATTTTCTAACAATTATATTATATTATATTATATTATATTATATTATATTATATTATATTATATTATATTATATTATATTATATTATATTATATTATATTATATTATATTATATTATATTAGTGGGGGAAGATATAAAATCAACTGGCAAGCTAATAAAATTCTCATGTATGTAATTTCAATAATTAAAATTAAATATTTATGTAAAAAGCAAAGGAGAAGAAAAATTTAGTTGTTTATTTCACGTAATGTAAGAAACAATTACTAAGAATATCAATAGATTTTAGAATAAAATAATCAGTGAACATATCTAATTACATTTAGACTAATTAAAAATTGAAATTAGAATAAAATATCATATTATTTGAATTAAAGTAAAACACTAAATAACAAAATTAAAGTAAACTATCATCGTAGGGAAAAATATATAAAGATTAGAATGGAGATAGTGTCAGCGTGTTTACATTCTGAATCAATTTTAAATATTTAATAAAAGTGAATAATTAAATACTACTAAGAAATATTACTGATAAATGTGAACAATGAATAAATCTTGAGCAACAAAATAGAAGTGTAAAAATTAATTAAATTTCAAGAGTAACAAAAACCTATATTTGTTTAAAATTATACTAAAGAGATAGTAATAAGTAAAGATATTATCAAGAAGTTATACTAATGAGAATAAAATTTTGTAAGGTTCACTGAAGACTTGCAAAAAATACTACCAATTGTATTTTTATCCCTGAATGAGCAATACTAAGGAAAGTAGGATTGTGTATTGATATTGGGTTGATACTGCATGTTGAAGCTGTCCAACTGTATCTTTTTCCCTGTACATAGTGCCAATGTGCAATAAAAAAGAATTATTTATCAAAGAAAGAATCAAAGTTTATAAAATAGAAAGTATAACGTACAAACAGGGGAGATAGAGATAACATAAATATATTTCTTTTTCAAAAAAATGAAATAGAGTAAGTAAACAATGACAAAAATAAAATTGATAAAGCTAGAAATTTAAAAAATTATGGGTGACAGAATAAAAGTTTAACAAATTTAGGAGTAAGAAAACCATATAATAATGTTATATTAAAAGAAAAATAATGAACCAGGATATTAACATAAGTTACAAACTAATAAAAAGTGCATCTAACTTACTAAGATTTTCTTCATTTAACATAATTATGACTATTTAATTAAAAAATTACATAAAAAATGATGAAAGGTGGTATTTATTGTTTACCCAAATAACAAGAGCAAAGTGTCTAAGACCCGTTTGACCAGGAGTATTATTCACTTTTATTTTATTTATTTGAAAATTAACGTTTGATCATAAAAAATATTTAAATTTGAAAAATATCTAAAATTATGTTTTTACTCTTTTTTTATTTTTTTTCACTTTCAGTATATTCAAACAATTAAATATTTTTTTTCAAAAGTATAACCAAACACAACTCTATCTTCAACTTCAACTTTAAAAATTTCAAATAAAGTAAAAAATATTTGATTTTTATGATCAACCACCTACTTAGTTTTCTCTCATTATAAAGTACATGATTACTTTAGAAAATGCAATGAAAGGAAGGTAAATGAAGTTGAAAAATCATTTAGGAAAAGGTAACACCTTGAATTGTTGTGGTTACGTTTGTAAATAATTGGAGTGATAAATGGAAGAAGTTTAATTAATTGACGAATTTATACATTTGAGCCTAGATTTGGTGATGCAATTTAAGGAAGTTATTACAGTGTGAATATAAAATAAGTCAGGGTGTAAGTAGTTTCCCATTTATAGACCCACAGAAAAAATAGAGGGAAGACTATAATTTGAAAATTTTGACCAAAAATTTCACACCATTTTGTATCGCCAGAACATCCCCGTGTCGATTGGTGAATAGTCCATTTCCCCTCTCTCTCACTATATATAAGATCGCCAATCGTCTCTTCTCTTCTTTACGCCCTCTCTCTCTCTCTCTCACACACACACACACACACACACACTATACTTCATTGGGTTTTGAGATTTTTACTTTCCCTACTTTCCCTTCCGATGGCGCACCTCCCATGCGACCTCGATGGCGTGTGTATGGTCTGCAAAACGAAGCCATCCGAGAACGAATCCCTCATCTGCAAGACATGTATCACTCCCTGGCACGTCAACTGCCTTTCTTTTCCTCCCGATTCCATGGCTGACGCCGTTAACTGGCGGTGCCCTGACTGCTTTAAGCCCCCCGATGCCCCCGTTGTACAGAATGCCGCCGCCTCTTCCTCCTCCTCTGCTGACTTCATCGCCGCGGTTCGAGCCATAGATTCCGATACCTCGCTCACGGTTCAAGAGAAGGACAAGCGACGACAACAGCTCTATACTGGAGGCCCCAAAGAGGAGGCGGCTAACCGTGTCAATCCAGACAATAACGATGTTCTCAACATTCTCGATGACACTTTGAACTGCTCTATCTGCTTGCAACTCCCTGAGAGACCTGTTACGGTACATCGCCTTCTCATTTTGTTATGTTTTAAGTTTCATTCAGATATACTACTCTTGCATAGATGCTTAGCCCGAAATATTTCCAATTTTCACTCCCTAGGAATTCCAAATGTCTGACCAATATTGCCCTTTAGTTGTACTGGGAGAGTTACCCAGAATCGACTTCCCTCTGGTTCATATATGTCAATTGGAACACAAGGAGCCTTATGTATGTCTTGTTCTCGTAAAGTTTATGATCGATCAGAAGTATGGGAGGCGTCCTTAACCTATATGTACATGATTTTGAACCGCTCAAGCCCAGCAGATTGGGCATTAGGGTTATTTTACCTACTTGTTGATCATTCTTGCAAGTGATATTGATCCTTTGTTGGATAAATGCTTATTTTCTTTGCAAGTGATAGTAGTTTAACTTGGAAGCTTTACACAGCTCCATCTTAATAATTGATAGCGAATGTATATTACTATATATTCACCGTATATTCTGTAATTAATATTGGTGTATAATTATATAAAATAGAGATTCTCATTCAATTATGATTCATCTTGTACGCACTATATATATTTGTATTAATGAGAGAGACATTCTAAGAGAGATTAATATATTTTTACATGATATCATGAGTCAAACCCTAAAAACACCTAAACCCTAAAACATTCTTCAATCCGGACCGCCCCCGTAGTTCATGGCCGTCGGCCTCCCCCACCCCACAAACCCTAATTTTTTCTCTTCCTAACCAAAATTCAGTCCCTCCAATGTCTTCCATGGCTACTCTCACCTCTCCCACGGCTTCCTCCTCCTCCCCAGTCGTCACCCACAACCCCCACTTCATCCTCTACCTCTTCTTTCCATCCGACATTCATCGTCACCAATATCAAGATCTTTATTCCCTTAGTTCTTGATCAAGAAGATAGTCAATATTCTTTGTGTGTTGAATTCTTTTGCATTCATGCATATACTTATAACATACTTGATCATATTGACGACTTCTTCCCTTGCCTTATTAAGGTTTACGATGCGACATGTCGCTGACTTGACGTTATTGTCAAGTAGTGGATTTATGGCCCCATCTCTAAGGACTTGCTTTGTACGATTATGAAAACTGGAGTCTCGGCTCGTGAGTTATGAATACAGTTGGAGGAGATATTTCAAAAGAATAAGCATACACGTGTCGTGTACCTGGAGGAACAAGTCAATAATACATGTCTTGAGAATTTTACCAACATGTCTGAGTATTGTAAATAATTGAAGTTAGTTGCAGACCAATTATCCAATGCGGGGACACTAATTTCTGAAATGAAGATGGTCCCACAACTCGTTGTTGGCGTACCAAAGGTGAATACGATACTTTAGCAACTATGATCCAACAAGCCAATCCACTACCTAGCTTCAACAAGGCCAGTTCACAATTAGTATTAGAAGAAACCCAACGTGTCAAACATGACGAACATAATCAAAAGACATTAGCGATTGAAAATTTGGTGAAATGCCACCCTCGTCGGCCAGCCGCTCCTGCCAGACAACCAACAATTGTGGGGCAGCCATGGTGGTGGTAGGGCTGGCAAAGGCTGCGACAATGGTAGAGGCGGTAGAGGCCGTGAGCGTGGGGACGAGCATGCTAACACTCTTAGGCCAGCCAACTTTTCCAGTGGGCCGTCCCAAACCAATGGCCGAACCCAGGCAGCTGGGCCTCGCCCCCCTGCCCTTATCCTACAACAATCGTGGCCCAACACTAAGGCCATTGCCAGCCTGGTATTTTGGGCTCCTCACCAGGCCCACGCCATACGTCCCATCCAACTCAGCAGACTCATTTAATAACTACCCAGCTGCAGTAGCCCACGTACGGCTTGGCTGCCATTGTTTGGGCCAGACCTTCAGCTTATTAAATCTATAACAATCTGATGAAAATTGGTACATGAATACGGGAGCCACTTCTCATCTTATGTTCCTCAGGTAATCTCTCTCAATTGTTTCGTTTGAAGTATCCTCAATTTATTACTGTTGGTAATGGTAATCGCATTTCAATTTAAGGTTATGGTACCATCCACACAAAACCACCTCACCCACTTTTCTTTATAAATAACATCATCTATGCTTCTAACATCATTAAAAACTTAATATCTATTAGAAAATTTACTCGTAACACTTTTGTATTTGTTGAGTTTGACCCATTTGTTTTTTTGTGAATAATTTACTTACGGGGACACCTCTTACGAGATGTTATTGTGGGAGACCTTTATCCTTTCTCATCCACTTTTGCTGCCGGACCTCGATCACATACCTCTCTTGTTGCTATCTCACTGTCAACTTGACACAATAGACTTGGACACCTAGGCGCTCTTGTTTTAAATTTTCTTAGACGTAATAATTTCATTCGATGTAATAATGGGAACCTTGTTCAAAATTGTTATTCTTGCTCTTTATGCAAGCATGTTCGCTTTCCTTTTAAGTCATATTTAAGTGTTACTTTTTCTTCCTTTGACATTGTTCATGCGAACTTATGGATATCTCTCATTACTAGTTCACTGAGTCATAAAAATTATCTTGTGTTATTAGATGATTTTTCTCACTTTTTCTTGGTTTACCTGCTTAAATTCAATTCTGAAGTTTTTGCCAAGTTTCTTGAATTTCGAATTTATATCAACACGCAATTGAAAGAGCCATAAAATCGTTTCAACATGATAATGGTCGTGAGTATAACAATTCAACTTTTCACAAATTTTGCACCAATAATGTCATGGTCTTTTATTTTTCGTGTCCCCACACCTCTCTCCAAAATGGTAAAGCAGAATGAATCATCCACACTATTAATAACATGGTTTGCACGATCCTTTTTCATGCCTCTCTCCCCCTTCCCTTTGGGTTTATGAAGTTAAAATGGTTGAATACATTCATAATATATTGCCCACCCGCACTCTTTACAATAGAACCCCCATTGAAATTCTATTATGTCAGATCCCCTCATATGATCACTTAAGGATTTTCGATTGCATCTGCTACTCAAATATTTCCTCCACGACCACTTATAAACTAGCACCTCGCACTACTCTCTGCATCTTTTTGGGCTTTCCGTCCAATCATATGAGATATTTGTGCTATGAACTGTCTATACGTAAGATCCCCGTCTCTCGACACAAATTTCGGAACACGGATTATATCTTCCTCGATGAGTCTGATGTGTCCCCTATCGTCCATACCGTACTTTGTTGTGCCACTGTTCCCAATGTTCTGTCACTAATTGACTCCGGTGTTGCCACTTTTGTCCGTTGAAAATCCCTCCAACGACAACGATCTAAACTGCCACTGCCTTTCCCACCCACTGGACAACCAGTCCGACAACCCAATCGTTAACGTCACCCGACAACCACCCGACCGTCGAACACCTCAGCCCAACCACTGACGAACTGCCAACACATCACAGTCACCCAACAACCAATCCCGCCGACACTCCCTCCCGACACCGGTCATCGACACTGAACCCAATGCCCCCAATCCCGTTGATCAGCCCTAACACCCACCTACTAGTTCCACTGCCCCGTCGCCACCCTTACTGCCCTCGACATTTGACCTGAGACATTGCCAGACCTCACCCCACTCCTCTGCCAAAACAGCCTCTGCATTCACGCACAAAATGGAAACCCGTGCTTAATACGTGATTTTCAAACTCAAAGTTCACTTTAACATATCCACTAAAACTATATCTCTAATTCCTAAAAACCTAAAATTAGCCAAACTTGACCCACATTGGAATGCGGCCATGCATGATAAATTTAATGTTTTAACGAAACATCACACTTGAGATCTGGTTTCAAAGTCGGATGGGGTTAATGCGATTCGGCGTATGTGGCTCTTTCGTTACAAATTCAAAGATAGTGGTGACTTTGAGCGCCATAAGGCGAGACTTGTGGCTAATGACACTGGCAGCAGGAGGGTATTGATTGTGGTTAAACTAGCTACCATTTGCACTGTTCTGAGCATCGCTATGGGTAAGAACTGACCAATTCATCAACTTGATGTAAAAAATACATTCTTATATGGGAATTTGAAAGAAATTCTTTACATGCACCAACCGTCAGACTTTGTACATCCAAATGCTCATCATTATGTCTGAAGTATTCGTAAGTCACTGTATGGATTGAAATAGGCTCTCATGGCTTTGTATGAGCGCCTCGCCACTAACATTATGCAGATTGGGTTCATGTGCAACAGAAGTGACCATTCACTTTTTATTTTAAATCGAGGTAGTGACATTGTATACTTGTTATTATATGTGGATGATATTGTTCTGACTGCCACCTCTGTTGTGTTGAAAAATGAGATCATTATGCTGCTCAAATTCGAATTTGCTATGATAGACTTGGTGAAGCTGAGTTACTTCTTGGAGATTTCTGTGACTTGATCTGCATATATTATGTTCATGTGTCAGCGCAAGTATGCGGAGGAATTGTGTACAATGTTAAAATGGCAAACTGCAAGATCATGCCTACCCCAGTCGACTCGAAGTCGAAACTCAGTACTGTTGACGGTGATCCGGTGTCCGATCCCACTCTTTATAGGAGTCTCGCAGGCACACTTCATTATCTTACATTCACCAGGTCTGATATTGCATATGCTGTTCATCAGGTGTGTTTATTTAAGCATGCCCACAGAGAGCCTCACTTTACATCTCTTAAATGTATCGAATGATACGTTAAGGGCACTTTTGATTATGGATTACATCTCTAGCCCTTTACACCAATCAGACTGATATCATGTACGGACGCTGATTGGGCAGACTGTCTGGGCACGCGCCGGTCCACGTCCGTCTAATGTGTGTTCTTAGGAGATAATCTCATCTCGTGGTCTGTCAAGCGCCGTTCCACGTCCGTCTAATGTGTGTTCTTAGGAGATAATCTCATCTCGTGGTCTGTCAAGCGGCAAGCCACAATATCCCAAGTGCATAAGCAGAATATAGAGGCATTGCAAACATTGTTGCTGAGATCTGCTGGCTCCGAAACCTCTTCTTGGAGCTTCATTGTACCGTACATAAGGCCTCTATAGTTTAATGTGATCTGCGGTCTACTTATCTCATAACCCAGTTCAGCATTAGAGAACCAAACATATTGAGATGGATATACATTTTGTTCGTGAGAAAGTTGCTATAGGTCGTGTTAAGGTGTTGCATGAACCTTCTTCGTATCATTATGTAGATATTTTCACTAAGTGGCTTCCTCGGCAACTGTTCTTAGACTTCAGATTCAGTCTCATCGTTTGGTCTCCTCCCGCTCCGACTGATGGGGTGTGATATATTCGCCGTATATTTTGTAATTAATATTGGTTTGCAATTATGTAAAATAAAGATCTTCATTCAATTAGAATTCATTTTGTACACACTATATATATTTGTATTAATGAGAAAGACCTCCCAAGTGATATTAATACATTCTTACAATAATGTTTTCTCATCCATGTCAGACACCTTGTGGTCATAACTTTTGCTTGAAGTGCTTCCAAAGGTGGATTCGGGAGCGGAAGAGCACCTGTGCTAATTGTCGCGCTCCTATTCCAGCTAAAATGGCAAGCCAACCTCGAATTAACTCTGCTCTGGTCATTGCCATTAGAATGGCAAGAACACTACGGTTTGGTACTTCTAACGGGACCTCAAAAGTTTCACATTTCATTCACAACCAAAATAGACCTGACAAAGCTTTCACCACTGAGCGTGCAAAAAAGACCGGGAAGGCTAATGCTTGTAGTGGGAAGATTTTTGTCACAATCCCTGGTGACCATTTTGGACCAATTTCAGCAGACAATGATCCAGAGCGCAACTTGGGTGTCTTGGTTGGTGAGACATGGGAGGATCGTTTTGAGTGTCGGCAATGGGGGGCTCATTTCCCTCACGTGGCTGGTATTGCAGGACAGTCAGATTACGGGGCCCAGTCTGTTGCACTTTCTGGTGGATACGAAGACGATGAGGACCATGGTGAATGGTTTCTTTACACTGGAAGGTAAAGTGCCTGTATTGTCTTAAATATTTTGTTTGATGCATGTGCATTCTGGCTTCTTTTTAACTCACCTACCGTGCAACTTGTTCACTCAAATTTTATTGAGTATGAATTCCACTTGTGATGCATATTTTTATGTTGAATTTCTATTCTCCATTTCTTTTGTGCTTGAGAACCATGTTTTTACTTGTAAAATATCTACCCATTGTAATATCATGCTAGTTACTACTTGAGTACTTAGTCACGTAGTCTGACATTGAATTTGGTCTATAAATGATCTTCATCATTAAGCTGGTTGAAACCTTTTGGGTTTGACAATTTTGCGTGTTTATTTTTAGTGTCTTTCATCTGCTTAAAAGTGAGTCCAGATTAATGCTTGGTTTTGCATGTGTTTACTTATTTACACTGATAAGTCTTGGTGTAGAATCTGCTGCAGGTTTCTGTTGAGGTACTCTTCTAACTAGTTTTATGTTGATTTGTGTTGGATAGTGGTGGAAGAGACTTGAGTGGTAACAAGCGAACAAACAAGTTACAATCATTTGACCAGAAATTTGATAAGCTGAATGAAGCTTTACGTGTCAGCTGTCTCAAGGGTTATCCTGTCCGAGTTGTGAGGTAAGTTGGAGCTGTTAACTTTCTGAATAATTAGGTAGATAACTGAAACAAGTTCTTGCTATTCCTTCTTTTGACTGGAAGTTGGCTGATATATTGCTGTCTTATTCTCTCGTGGGCTGGTCCACAAATTATATGTAGTTCGCTTAGCCAAGTTTGCATGACTAGCTGATGTACTTGTGATCAGTCTTGCCATTCCATGCAATGGTTGTTTGTTCCGATTGTTTTGGTAGTAGCAAGTAGGGTGATACATGTTCTACATTCCGATCAATTTTTTTTCGCTTCGGGATGATGCCTTTCTGCTATTGAACATATCTTGTCCTGTGACAACAAACTAATTTCTATCAGCATCCACTAGTTGGGTTACCACAATTCTCTATTTGGTGGGATGTGCCTAAATCAATTTTGTATTTCAATATCCACATCAAGTCTCCTATCTTTTTCATTTCCATTGGGAGTTTTTTTCTAATTCACAAGTTTTATCTTTGTCCTTTCTAATATGAATAGGTCCCACAAAGAGAAGCGCTCTTCGTATGCACCAGACAAAGGAGTACGATACGACGGGGTCTACAGGATTG
Source organism: Anisodus acutangulus (assembly GCA_029783415.1). Classification (NCBI taxonomy): domain Eukaryota; kingdom Viridiplantae; phylum Streptophyta; class Magnoliopsida; order Solanales; family Solanaceae; genus Anisodus; species Anisodus acutangulus. The sequence continues at coordinate 24,685,471 of CM056500.1, read as the reverse complement.
AAAAATGTTGGCGGAAGGCTGGAAAACAAGTTGAAATTCTTGCTGATAACTTCATGCATTTGTATTTCCAACTGTTTGTCACTTATTTAAATTACCTTGACTTTTGTGCAGGGATTCAAAGTTTGTCGATATCTTTTTGTGCGCTGTGATAATGAACCTGCTCCATGGACCAGGTCTTTTATTGTGTCTTTTTAACTTCATTACAATGCCATCCCCTTCTATTTGTGCTTTGATCATGTTCTTATTCACTTTGTTATATTGCCAGTGATGACCATGGGGACCGTCCTAGGGCCTTGCCTCCCATCAAAGAGCTAAACGGTGCCACAGATATGACTGAGAGAAAAGGAGCTCCAGCCTGGGATTATGATGTGAGAAACTTTTTGCCAATCTAATTGGTGACTTTACCTTCTTTCTGTAAATGTAGTGAAATGTTTTTATTGACTTTTTTGGATGCAAAGCTTACAGTTACACAGGTGCTGGTATTGATTATAACATTTGTTTTCTGTTTTACAGGACAAGTGTTGCTGGATGTGGAAAAAGGCTCCTCCTCCTAGTAGGAAACCGGTTCAATGTGAAAATGAAGATGGAACAAAAATGAGGAAAGTTAGGCCAAAGAAACTTGCAATGTCTGTAAAGCAGACGCTCTTGAAAGGTATACTTATCATTCGCTTCATTAAATCTCCTTTCTAATCTGATTTGACTAGGTATTCTGTGATTATTAATCATTGCATTATGTCTTCAATTGTATTTCTCAATATACTTAGATGAGGTTCTTGATTGTGCAGAGTTTAGCTGTCTTCTTTGTCGGGAAGTGATAGATCAGCCGGTTACCACTCCATGTGCTCATAACTTCTGCAAGGCATGTTTGGAAGGTGCCTTTGCTGGGCAGTCTTTCACAAGACAGAGGACATGTGAAGGCAGACGGACATTACGAGCCAAGAAAAATATAATGAAATGCCCGTCCTGCCCAACTGATATATCCGATTTCCTCCAGAAACCCCAGGTACCTAATTAAGAATATGCCTGCATGACTTTAGGACTCCAAAATCTGATATTACAATCTCAGTAGCTTATGTGTGAATGTCTATTAGGTAAATCTTAATCATTATGGTGTTTTTTGAGCACTGGACGCTATGTCTGACTATAAATTTTAGTCTTACTTGAAAGGGTGTTTTGTTGGCAGATTAATAGAGAGTTGATGAACGTTATAGAATCACTGAAGCGCCAAATTGCAGAAGAAAATGCAGCATTAAGTGATGATGTTGATGATGGTGTCTTGGATGGAAACAATGAGGTTCTAGCTGAAGAAGTTGTTGAAACAGATAAAAGTGTGGAGGATGATAAAGAAGGTGCACAGCCTGTCAATGAGACTGAAATCAAGCAGACCCACAAGAGAAAGAGATCCAGTGATATTGACAATGATCCAGAAAGAGAAAGTGATATTGCCAATGATGTTGTGCATAATCTTGAGGAAGTTGATTCTGCCATACCTGAATTGGCCGTTTGAAAGTAGCCACAAGCTACTGGATAGGTCATTCCAGGAATGATGATTCTGAACAAGTTGGCGGACATGTTAATTGTGGATAGTTTTTAGTTTATTTTTGGTTGGACCTATAAGAACTTAGTATCTTTTTGGATAGTAGATTGAAATTATGAACTGCAACTATTAATGATAGGAATTTCTTTTCTTTATTCATCTCTTGCATTCTGGCTTCTTTAATTAGCTTATTGTCTATGTACAATTGTGTATTTTGTTTGTCTTATTTACTTGCATTAACTATTGCTTCTTTTTGCTTCTTTCTTTTTCAGAATGTGCTGCCATGATTTACGCACTTTGTGTGTCTTACTTTGTTTGAGCTTATGCTTTGTCTTGAGCTGAGGGTCTCTCGGAAACAGCCGCTCTACCTACCAAGGTAGAGGTAAGGTCCGTGTACACTCTTTCCTTCCCAGACCCCACATTGTGGGATTTCACTGGGTATGTTGTTGTTGTATTGTCTATGTACAGTTATACTATTATGTGCCTGGTAATGGTAGTAGTTAAAAATAGTAGAGGTTTCCTACAGACAACTATTCAGCAAGGTGTTGCAATAATGGTTCGTAGCTATATAAGCTCAAGATGAGGGTAGAAGGTTGTGAAAGCTGCAGGTGAAGGTGTTTGTAGTAGAATGTGGAGTATGTCTCTGCTCAACAGTTGATAAGCTCAAAACGGGTAGAAGGTTAAATACTGGAGTTGCCTTTTGGAGCTCTCCTACTGCCAAAGTTAATAGAACAGGCCCAAATATTACCAGCCCTAGTATGAGTGATGGATGACACCAACTTCTAACTTGCCATCACAGTTTCCAGTTCTGAAGATAAGAAAAAGCAAAGTCATTTAACTAAGCTCATAAAACTATACTGTATTTAAGATGTGATTAACAGCTGTGTTCATTGAATACAGGTCTTGTAAATGCAGCAAAAAAATTGTTGATGACATTTAGTTGAGCTCTGGACAGCTGGTTAAGCAAGAGCAGGAAACATTACTGATGATCCAGAAGGACCCAGCAACCACGGAGCTTTGAAGAGTGTTTTACTTTTTGTTTCATAGATGACAACAGGCCAATCCACACTCCGATTGCATTAAAGAAATCAAGATTTCTCTCGATCAAGCTGCGCAAAATGGAAGCAAAGGTGTGGAAATTGCAAAACCAATGATGCAAATTTGAGAAAGTAGTTAATATGCCAGTCATAATGACACATTTACAACCGAGGATAGAAGAAAGCCATTTTGTCTGTTAGATGTGCAGAAATTCAATTTTTCTCATTGCAGGAAGTGTATACAGGTATAACGTAATATCTATGTAGGCAACATTACGAAGAGGATAATGAACAGGAACATAGGGAAAATGAAACCTATCAAACTTCAAAGTGGGTTAGGAAAAAACAAAATACTTTCCTTGCTTTGAAAGACAACTGATAGCTTTCAGGAAGTATTTAAAGAGACGAGCAGAAACTTAGAGAAACCTTTTACAGTGACACGAATACTAATCCAAGCACTCATACTTGAAACTAATAATATATAGGAAATGAGAGGCTTGCATTTAATTTTAGTAGCGCATATGAAGGAGGAGAGCATATGTATATTGACCACTCCTTCATGCTAAAATACAGGGAAATTCCGTTGAAATGATCACCTCTTCAACAATGACTTTTCCTTTGCACCTTTCATTTCCCTTGTTTATGCCCTTGGTAGTTGCAACTCTATGTGGACGTGCATTGTCCTAGCCATCTGGATATTATATCAAGAGATCCACTATGCTTTATAGCCTATTTGATCAAGCTTATTTTCCTCCAAAAGTGTTTATTTTTTTTAAAAAATGAGGTGTTTGATCAAACTTTTGAAAGAAAATAAGTGCCTTTGAAGAGTAGCAGAAGTTGTTTTTCAAAAACAAAAAGCCCAGAAGCACTTTTTCTCAAAAATACTTTGAGAAAAATACAGTTAGAAACACTTTTTAAACACTTTACCAAATACTAATTGCTGCTCAAAAATACTTTTTAAATTATTTGGCCAAACATAAAATGCTTCTCACCAAAGTACTTTTTTGAAAACATTTTTGAAAAAAACACTTTTCATAATAAACTGATTTTAGAAGCATGACTAAACAAGCTATTAGTTTTCAATTACTAATGTCATGACTCAAACCGGAAGGACATGATGGGCATCCAAACTTTTCTTGTCGAGTACCACTAATCATATATTTAGCATATAACCGTAATTTCTCATGGTCCATGAGGGCCGCCACGAGATACCTTGCTTACATATGAAAATAGTAAACTGGAAAGAGCTACGTAAAATCTTGCAACTAGAAGGACCCACCTACATACATATACATACGAAGGTCGACAATGCCATACACGACTACTATACACATGACGTTTGTTTACAAGCCTCTAAAGAATACGTAACATTATAAGGTTGGGACAGGGCCTTGCCATACCCCTATGCATATCCAAAATATCGTACCACGACTAGACTGCAACTCTGAAACAATTAGAGTGGTCTAATATCAATTGAACCAGCAACCTACTAGTGCGGACCGTGTTTACCTGAGCTTGCAGACATGAAACACAGCGTCTCTCGATAAAAGGGACGTTAGTATGACTGATGTACTGAGTATGTCAGGCATGAATAATAGCATAATAGAGACCTGAAAGTAACATGAGACTAAGAAACAACAACAAACTTGTATCGAATGTCTCTAAGGGCCATAATATGCATAAGTATCATGTCTGTGTAGAATGCCTCTGAGGGCCATAATATGCCTAAATGCCATGCACATTCATATGCTTATATAACGCCATCAAGCCTCTGTGGGCATCCCATCATATCATATCGGCCTCTGTGGGCATAATTGTTATTGTGTATATCTATACCAGCTGCAGGTGGTGTGCGTATATAACGTCGTATCCTTTTTCCCCATACATATATATAATGCATACATATAGTAAAGTATATAACTCCTTTGAAGTCAAGGTATGTACATGAATGTAATGCATGAATGATATGATAATAAGACACTATAAGTTAGTCTGAGTAATGTAATATCGCTTCACCTCCGATTAACATTGTGAATACTAACATCTTTCCCATATACCTCAATAAGTATTTAGGAACATATTTAGACATGCTTTGAAAATAAATTTCATAGGAATGAATAACATGGACATACTTAACTACTAAGAGTAGAATAATTTATGGGATAATATTACGTTTATGTTTCGTACTTAGAACATGCCAAACGAAAAAATAATTTGCCTTAACATACCTTAGCCATTTTGTGTCCACAATACAACTAAATCAGTCCGTAATGAACTTCAATCTTATTTTTTAAGAAACTCTCTTCTTCCACCTTACTTCACTTCGAAGAAACCTTCAATTTACTAGAATATGAAGAACAATCGGTGTTAAATTACGTAATCAACGTGGGCATAACCTCAACGTTGTTCTTCATAACTTTCTCCCGAAAATGTGAGATCATATATATGTATATGTACTTGTTGTTGCTACTCATCCTAAAATAGAACTATTGTCCCCATTAAATAACGTAGTTGCTGCATATATATGATAATTTTCAAGAGATGTGACCATATTGCTTGCTATCCGTAATAAAAAAGTTGATGTCATATCCATCTTTACATTTCACTTCAACAAAAATGAAATATCCATAACTTATCCTCTCTTAAAAGCTATAGGGTCCCCACATATATAAATCACCCTTATCCTACACTATAACATGACACATATGCCTGGTAATGCATAGTTATATTGGTTTCTTTATTTTTTTTGACACGTGGAAAGGCATCATGCCACTTATCATTTGCTCTATGTAATTCAATATCTTTATCTCCACTATACTTAACTATTAATCATTGTTCACACACGTCATATACTTATTATCACAATCGTGTGATATAGCTCAGTCCATGACCTCTTTTGGGACATATAAAATATTATTTTCAATCACCGTTGTCACACTTATTAAGTCCTAAATTATTTCGGGACCACATCCATATATATACTAAGCTTCTTTATTTGCATACGTGAACATGACCAAAAATCCTCCAACGCTCGGGCCTATTTACATACGTCTAGCGATTCAAACCATGACCTGAAAGTACGAGATGTTACATTCTTCCCCCCTTAGAAACATTCGTCCTCGAATGTTGGGGTGACATATCTAATTCCTGTCACGTAGTCAGAAAACACATCCACCGTTTCACGTGCCATACAATATAACATTCATCCTTATGTCGGACCTAACATGGTCATCAAACATTAATGATAATAGTCTGAAATAGAACTCAACTTATGCTTCTCTCATAGCCTCTGCGTTGGCCCGAAATAGGTAAGGATATTTGTGCTTCATTTCCTCTTCCGCCTCCCATGTCAGTTCTTCTACATTCTTATTCCGCCATAGAACTTTCACGGAGGCTACTTCTTTAGTCCTCAACTTGCGGACTTGTCGATTTAAGTTAGTAATAAGAACTTATTTAAATAATAAGTCCTCTGTAACTTTCACATCGTCAATTGACATAATTTGGGAAGGATTTTAATACACGCTCTTAACATAGAAACATGGAAAATCGGATGAACACCGATGGTAGGTCCAATTCAAAAGCCATTTGGCCTATTCGTCGAATTATGCGATATGGCCCAATGTACCTTGGACTGAGCTTTCCCCTTTGGCCAAAATCTCATTACACCCTTCATATGATTCAAGAAGACCCAATCATCCACTTGAAACTCTAAGTCCCGTCGCCGCACATCTAAATAGCCGTTCTTGGATAAGCTTCACCTTCCCTATGGCTTGGTGCACTAGGTCAGACCCAAATAATTCTGATTCGCCTACTTCGAACCATCCGATAGGAGATTTACATTTCTGTTCATACAAAGCCTCGTATGGAGCTATTTTAATGCTAGCATGATAACTATTATTGTACGCAAATTCAATAAGGGGTAAATAATCATCCCAACTTCCCTTAAAGTCCAATACACAAGCTCGTATCATATCCTAAAGCGTTTGAATCATACGCTCAACTTGCCCGTCTGTTTGAGGGTGGAAAGTTGTGGTAAGATTAACTTGAGTACCCAAGACCTTTTTGAAATGATTTCTAGAAATTAACTGTGAACTGCGCACCTTGGTTAGATATAATAGAAATAGGCATACCATGAAGGCGAACAATCTCCTTAACGTACAACTTTGCGTAGTCCTCGGTTGTGTAGGTAATTTTAACCGTCAGGAATTGAGCTGATTTGGTCAGTCTATCAACAATCACCTAAATAGAATCAAACTTGTGATAAGAGTGATGTAAACACGTAATGAAATCCATATTAATTATTTCTCATTTCCACATTGAGATCTCAATGTTCTGAGTCAAGCCGCCTGACTTTTGGTGCTATACTTTTACTTGATGACAATTAAGACACTGAACTAGCAACTCCGCAATATTCCTCTTCATGTCGTTCCACCAATTTATACCTTTGAGATCATGATACATCTTAGTAGATCCAGGGCGAATGGAATATTGTGAGCAATGGACCTCCATCATAATCCTGATACATTGGAAATACACAAAGGGACCTTCTACCTGAGGGTCCGTCTCCCATTATACTCGAAGGTTGCGGTTTTCTTTTGTTAAATATCCTTCCAATCTTCTCTAAAAATGAGATCTTCATCATGGCGTTCCTTTTCTTCCAGTATGAGAGATGACCCTGCTGTATTATGAGTCATAGGGCTATCAATATCTTAATCCTCCAACCGCACTCCCACTTAGCTAACTGATGTGTTCCCTTAGATCAACTTCTCTCCTTAGTCCTCATGTTAGTCAAACCGCTTGTAGGTGAATGATCCTATTGTCAACTTAGCTTTGTTTATTAACTGGTGTACTGAAAACTCTTATATTTGTAGTATCTCAATCATGACCACTTTATGGACAGTGTCATTGAATCTAAAATGCACGTATCATCGTAGTTAACTCTCATTCATGGTCTGAAAGGACTCTTTTTTTGTACCTTCTCACTAGTCGTAATTATAAACTACTTCATTTCTTACTTCTTTTTGACACTTGTTCACTCATTTTCTTACTTGTCGTACTCTTCTTAGTTCTAGAATATTCTGATATACATACGTAATCTCAAACATTGCTTCTGATTCCAATCCTTGTCATTACTACCCCTTAAAAGATGAGCTGTTAACTTATTCCGTTATTCTATAAATGAAAGATTCTGAAGAATTTTGCATTAACTGGCATTGGCCTACTATATCCAAACCTGGTCAATATACTTAGATTTGAATTCCTTCACTTGACTCATGGCTAAGACTTCCTATCAATGGCGCTTTGGGAAAAAAATTCCTTGCTCTCGTTAAGCTGTAAACCCATTACTTTATCTATCTCGTAGAACATTTGGTTAGTTCAATAATTCTCAGACATCTGTATTTTCTTGACATTTCATCTTTATTATAATATCATTATCTCTTGACATATATCTTTAATGTCTACCTTATATCCATAGGCATCATTGACCCATTTTCACATGTTTAGGTGCTAATCCCGAGCTTTACTCACTATTACTTTTGTTTACATACTTTCTGAAAGGTATGACTGCAAGTGTTGTGGAACCGATGCTTCGTATATTTAGATTCAAGTTACAGTGTTATATGATCCAATGACTTGTCAAGCTTTCTTGTCTTATCATTATTAGATCTCCCATCGACCGAGTGTTCATTCGTCTTACCTTTACATTTCCATTTCAAGTTGCCTTGGGGGGGGTCCCTTATCTCAAAGTATTTCTCATATTATTTTCCTGAACATTAGAGGTTCGTCACCTTTGGCCGAAGAGTTCTTACTGTCCCTCCTCTACCATTGGTCCTTACGTTGTTCTGGAGTAATAATACCTTTGTGAAACCTGCACAACTATAATCTCATTCACCTTTATCCTTCTTGTCGTAATCCTTCCTTCTATTCTTCATTAAATGAAAAACATTTCTACTTTGATACTTGATCATACCATTCCATTCATACTTATTAACTGTTTTCATATTTCTTACAACCATTCTTTGATTGTTCCATCGTTTCCGTCCTCAATTGCCCTAACAAGCTACTGTTATTCTCAAGAATACACGGTATGACCCTTTACGCACTGACGAGAGGCTTATGTTCCCTTCCATTACCGTGGATAACTCGATCCTTATATATGACTTGGGATCACTACTCTGGGTACATCACTTTACCTGATCTTCTTAAATTTACTGATGATCACTCTTCATACGATTTGATTGGGGCAATCCATTCTCGTTAATGATATCCCAGGACAATTCCCAATCTATTCTAGGTAAGACATTACAATTTGGTCGCACTTACATAACATATTCCCACATTCTACTCAGCAAGAGTCACTGTAAAATGTGTAGATTTTCATAACCTACTAAACCTTCCAATTATGTCTTCTACGTTTCATCTGTACAACTCATAATCATCTTATCCTTACCTTTGCGCATCAACTTGGGACACTTCAGAATGTTGTGGCCATGGCTTCCACACTAAACAATCCCCCTGTACCTTTACGGCGTAATCCGACATACGCTCGACCACATTGATTACATGATGGTCGGGGCGATCTTACTCGACCTTTACAATTTTGACCCTGAGATATTGGCATCTTTGAACCCTTTAAATATCGGCGATCCATGACTAATAAATTCCCTAAGTTATGAGCTCCATAACCCTTCAACGTCCTATCTCTATAAGATGCTCTAGGATGAAGTCATGCCTGAGAGGCAACCAATTGATTCAATACATGCACGACTCTCCTTACATCTTTATCAGACAAAGCCGGTGGTAGGACTGATGGTATGAGAGCTTCCCTCAACTCCCCTGGTACTACTAGATTCGTCGATATCTGGAAAAATAACTTACTCATACCATCTGATGGATCATTAGAGAGCATACTGCTCGCATTTACACTCAATCCAACCTCAATCTCCGGCTAATCATAGCCCTATTGGAACAAGGCATTGCTGTAATCATAAACACGATAAGGTTTACAGAGAGAATTCTTACAACACAGCTCTATAGCACGATTCTAGATCAAGAAAGAAGGTAACCATCATCATAAATGCCCTGTAGCCTCATGTCTATAAATGTGAGGAACAACAAACCCATAAATAAGACTCTACTAGATACAACTTGTAGACTCTCTAGGACAAACCTGCTCTGATACCAAGTTTGTCACGACCCAAATCGGAGGGTCATGACGGGCATCCGAACCCTACCTGCCGGGCACCACTAATCACATATATTTACCAGCTACCGTAATTAATCATGGCCACGAGGACCATCACCAAATATCCTGCTGACATATGGGAACAATAAAATGGAAAGGTACTGTGTAAACTCTTGCAAACTGAAGAACATAATCCATGTATATATACTTACTAAGGCTGATAAGGCCATACATGACTACTATACACAGGACAACTGTCTACAAGTCTCTAAAAAGTATGTAGAATCATAAGGTCGGGACAGGGCCCCGCAACACCCCAACGCATAACCAAAATATCGTATCACAACTAGACTGCAACTTTGGAACAAATAGAGTGCTCCAATATCAGCTGGACCAACAACCTACTAGTGCGGAATGTCACCCTGTCTACCTGAGCATGCGGGCATGAAACACAACGTCCCCCTACAAAAGGGACGTCAGTACGATTGATGTACCGAGTATGTCATACATGAAGAATAACATAACAGAGACCTGAAAGTAATATGAGACAAGAAACAACCAACCAATAGAGAATGCCTCTGAGGGACATAATATGCATAAGTATCATGTCTGTGTAGAATGCCTCTGAGGGCCATAATATGTCTAAATGCCATGCACAATGCGGTCATGCACATACATATGCGTATATAACGCCATTAAGCCTCTGTGGGAATCCCATCATATCATATTGACATCTGTGGGCATAATCATTATCGTGTATATATGTACCAGCTGTATGTGGTGTGCGTATATAACGCCGTATCCCTTTTCCCATTCCCTATACATATATAATGCATACATATATTAGAGTTTATAACTCCTTTGAGGTCAAGGTATGTACATGAATATAATGCATGAATGTAGTGATAATAAGACACTATAAGTTTGTTGGAGTAATGTAATATTGCTTCACCTCCGATTAACATCATGAATACTAACATCTTTCTCATATACCCCGATAGGGATTTAGGAGCATATTTAGACATGCTTTGACAATAGAAATGAATAACATGAACATTCTTAAGCACTAAGAGTAGAATCATTTATGAGACAATATTATATTTACGTTTTGTTACACGGAATATGCCAAAAGAAGAGATGATTTGCCTAAACATACCTTTGAACCGAACCTTCAACGATGATAAAATCACATAATCGATGTGGACATAATCTTTTATGTCATTCTTTGTATTTTTGCCTGAACCGTAGAACTTGTATCACTTCTTCATAATACAATTCTTGAGAATACAATTCTCTATCTGTAAAATATGGAAACACAACGTGATGCATATATATTTGTTGCTGCATATAAAAAGGTTGCACGGTATGGTTTGGCCAAGAATTGTTAAAATGGAATGTCTCTGGCTAAATTGATAAGTACGACCTAGAAGTGCTAATTTCCTATTTGACCGTATAACATGTAATCATTTTGTCCCTTACATTTATTAGTAATAGAATCTTGTCTACGTGTCATTACTAGACCATATATTTGTACCTTAGTCACACACTTCTTTCGTACCATGAACCCATGTGGACATTGTTCCCACCTAGCTACTCATCCAGTTAATTAATTCTTATCACAATTCACTTAAATAACACTCACTTCAAACACATTTCATATATTCATTATCATGGTCATGTAATATGACACTAGTCCGTAGCCTATTTCGGTATTCATATAATATATATCTCCAATTCCCGTCGTCACACTTCTTAAGTCCTAAATTATTTCAGGACCACATCTTTTTATATACTAAGCTTCTTTATTTGCATACGTGAATATATCCAAACATCCTCCAACGCTCAGGTCTATTTATATACGTCTAGCGATTCAACCCATGACCCGAAAGTATGGGATGTTACATAAATCACCCTTATCATACTTTTCCTACACTAAAATATGACACATATGCCTAGTAATGTATAGACATATTGGTTTCTTTAATTTTTCTTGACACGTGGAAAGGCATCATGCCACTTATCATTTGCTCTACGTAATTCAATATCTTTATCTCTAATATACTTAACTATTAATCATTGTTCACACACTTCATATACTTATTATCACAATCGTGTGATATAGCTCTAGTCCATGATCTCTTTTGGGACATATAAAATATTATTTCCAATCACCGTTGTCACACTTATTAAGTCCTGAATTATTTCGGATATATACTAAGCTTCTTTATTTGCATATGTGAACATGAACAAAAATCCTCCAACGCTCGGGTTCATATACATACGTCTAACGATTCGAACCATGGCCCGAAAGTACGTGATGTTACAACTAATATAGTTGGGTTTTGCAATTTAATACTAGATATAACTTATCTTTTAAGGTGTATTATAAATTCCTTAAATCTACAAATATACATATTTCTAAACCTAATAAAATGATTCTTGAAAAAATGGGACCTAAATATTAACCTTTTCAAGTTTTAATGATACATGAATCATGACCCAAGCACTTGCAAATCTAGAGCTTTTACCGAAAATCGTAATTGCCACTTTTAGCTGCTCCACGTTTTATGACACTTCACACGTTATTGTCGACAAAAACACTTACGATTTTCTGTGCATTTTTCGTAGAGAAAAGATAAAGTGGTTCAAAATTCACCTACTAATTCACCTACTAACTGAGTTGGATCTTCCCATTGAAAATATTGTTATGAAAATTTAATTACACTATTTTTGAGTTCAGTGTCACGCTCTGCTGCAATCGTGAAAATTTCACATAAGCCACGAGGGCCATGAAGAGGCGAAGGATTTTTTTTTTAAATCTCATTCGCCACCTCATGGCCCTCGTAGCATATGTGAAATTTTTACGGTTGCGCCAGACTGAAAAGTAGTGTTGATAGCTTAAACATTCATGCTAAGGATGGTTTTTACATCAACGTCAAGTTCTTGGAGTGCTATATAAAAGATCGTGGAAGCCAAACTTTCAAGTCAAATAAGTCAACGGAAGAAGAGGAGAAACTGAAGCCAAAATGTGGAGCATGATTCGTCTCCATGATTCAAAAGGTGTTTGAAAATTTACTAATGTGGAATTAAGTATATCTCATTAATTTATGACTCGAACAATTGAGCCCGCACGTCGGAAACGTCGTTTCCACACACGTGCACACGTAGTGCCAAGTATCGCAAATTTCATTAGTGAAAGAGATATTGGTACATATGTTATACGTTTGAGACATACAATTATGGACGGTTATTTATTGGCCAAATGACAAAGTATTCCACGTTGGTAAAAGAAGGAAGAAGTGTACGAAATGTAAGATGAAACGTATCAGAAGTCGCTGCAGCGCAAATTGGTTGGCCAGTCACTGGAGCTGCGGCGCTAATTCACAGGGACGGGAAGTTGAAAAAATCTGACCTTTGGGCTAGTTTTGGAACATTGATTCTCCATTACTTGGCACATGAATTCAACCATTATTTGGCTGAATGTAACCCCTCAATCAAGTGCAATTACATGGCTATTGAAGGCCATTAGTTGGCTAGTTGAGGGGTCTTCTACTTACACTATAAATTGAGGCATTTGGCTCAATTGAACACTACACTCAACACTAAGAAAATACTTCAGATTTTCTGAATTCATCTTCTTCCTCTCTAGCAAAGTTACTATACTCAAAGTTCTTCAAGAGTAACACTTGAGTTTCTTTTGCTCATTTGTTAAGTTGCTGTTGTATCTTGGGAGACTATTGCTCAACACCGTAAAATGAGATATACGGGGCAATCTTGTCTTAAAGAAAGAGTGCCATCACTCGACTCAGCGAATCACACAAGCAATCGGTTAAGTTCTTGATTTCCAGTTTATTGTAATAATTAGTTTATCCTTTCTTGCTATTGTAATAGTTACTTACTTCCCGTTCCCCACAACAATTGTATCCCAATAATTTTAAGACAAGATTTGTTGTAAGTAAGTTAGAAAGATGACTGACATAGATCAAACCGCTTCTGATTCTGCTGCTGCTGCTCAAGGCAATCCCTCTGCCTTCCCCACTGCTCAAGGCACTCCTAATGCCTTTTCGGTTGCTCAAGGCTCATCCAACGCCTTTACTGCTTCTCAAGAGAATGTTGCCGTTCCTCCACCTGCTGGATTTCACCATGAACGCCCTGAAAAGTTCTTGGGGTCAAACTTCAAGAGATGGTAACAAAAGATGCTATTCTATTTGACTGTTATGGGAATGACACGTTTCCTAACAGAAGATCCTCCACAAGCTGGAGATGAAATTGACCCTTTACCTTCTGAAACGGGTGAAGAGGGCCTAGGTATCCATGTCATTAATGACATGAAGATGGTTCTTGATGCATGGAGTCATAGTGATTTCATGTGTAAGAATTACATATTGAACTTCTTATCAGACCCTCTCTACACGGTGTATTGCACCATTGGCACTGCCAAAGAGTTGTGGGAGAAATTGCAAAAGAAGTACAACGCACAAGATGCAGGTACTAAGAAATTCATCATTGGGAAATTTCTGAAATTTCAAATGGTGGATAGTAAGACAGTGATGTCCCAAGTCCAGGAATTCCAAATGATTCGACCTCACTTGGATTTGAAAGGTATGAAGCCAAACGAGCAGTTTTTGGTTGCATCACTGATTGAAAAGTTACCTCATTCGTGGAATGAGTTTATGAGCTATTTAAAGCTCAAGACAAAGGATATGACATTTGAAGAACTTATTATCAAACTCCAAATTCAGGAAGATAATAAGAAGGCATTGCCTAGGGGTAAACAACCCGCTGAGGCAAAGGCAAATCTGGCTGAGGCCAAAGGGAACCCAAGCAAGAAGCGCAACTTCTAGCAAGACGGCAAGACCCAAGCAACAGAGAAGTTCAAAGGAAACTGTCACCACTATGGGAAACCTGGTCATATGATCAAGGGCTGCCGCAAGCTCAAGACTGAGCAACAAGAGAAGGCCAAGGCTAAGGGAAAGGCTCAGGTTAACGTCGTCAAAGACCAGTTTCTGGATGACATGATTGAGGATTTCTCAGCGGTGGTGCTAGAAGCAAACCTGGTTGAGAATCCTAACCAATGGTGGATGGACACAGGTGCTACAACACACATCTGTTCCAACAGAGATGCCTTATCCACTTATACATCGGTTATAAACAAGAAGCTGTTCATGGGCAACAACGCTTCCTCTGACGTGCTGGGGGTAGGAAAAGTAGTCCTGAAGATGAATTCTGAATATGAGCTCACTCTGAAGGAAGTGATGCATGTTCCTGAGATTAGAAGAAATTTAATTTCAGGTCCTTTATTGGTCAATGCTGGTTTTAGGCTAGTGTTTGAGTCCAATAAATTTGTAGTCACTAAGAATGAAACGTTTGTTGGAAGAGGATTCGTTTGTGAAGGCCTCTTCAAAGTTAACACCATGTCTGTATTACGTAAAAACAATAATATTGAAACCTCTTCTTCTTACTTGCTTGAGTCCTCTAATTTATGGCATCATAGATTAGCACATATCAACTACAAGTCCATCCAAAGGTTGGTAAAGTTGGAGTTGTTGCCGTCTATCGATGTAAACCCTCAACATAAGTGTGAGGTGTGCGTAGAGGCAAAACTCACAAAACTTCCTTTTCGATCCGTCAAAAGGAACACCACTCCTCTAGAACTTATTCACAGAGATATATGTGATTTGAAGTTTGCACAAACTAGAGGGGGGAACAAGTACTTTGTGACATTCATTGATGATAGCACAATGTATTGTTACCTTTACTTGTTGAAAGGTAAGGATGAAGCCTTTGAAGCGTTTCGACGTTACAAAGCAGAAGTTGAGAACCAACTAAGCATGCAGATTAAATCCATTCGTAGCGATAGAGGGGGAGAATATATAGCGCCATTTGAGGAATATTGTGCCCAATCAGGCATTGTTCATTAAACGACGGCTCCATACTCACCTCAATTGAACGGTGTGACAGAACGTAAGAACCGCACATTGAAGGAAATGATGAATGCCTTGCTCATCAATTTCGGTCTTCTCCAAAACATGTGGGGAGAAACCATCCTTACCGCTAATACTATTTCTTAACAGAGTCCCACATAAGGGTAAGGACAAAACTCCATATGACTCATGGAAGGGAAAAAAACCCACCTATAAATATTTAAAGGTGTGGGGTTGTCTGACAAAGGTTGAAGTACCCAAGCCAAAGCAGGTCAAGATTAGGTCTAAGACTATAGCTTGCATATTCATCAAATATTCAAATAATAGTAGTGCTTATCGCTTCTTAGTGCATAAGTCAGATGTTCCAGATATCCACGGGGGTACAATCATGGAATCAAGGAATCAAGGAATACACAATTCTTTGAAGATACCTTTCCGAGAAAGGAAAAAGACATAACCTCTAGCAAACGAAGTTATGAACAAAGCTCTCAAGAACCGGGAGTCGTTGACGGCCCGGATCTAGATGGTTCAGATCTAGTGGATCTCGAAGTGGCTGAATATCCGGAATCTAGTGTTCTAGATTCTCAGAACTTGGAGACTCTAGAGATGGAACTAAGGCGAAGTAAATGGGCTAGGAAGGAAAAATCCTTTGGTCCTGACTTTATAGCTTATATGGTTGATGATGAACCAAGGACAATTGCTGAAGCATTGTCAACTCTAGAGGCACCGCTCTGGAAAGAAGCCATTGAGAGTGAAATAGGCTCCATTCTGCATAACCATACTTGAGAGTTGGTTGATCTTCCTCCGGAAAATAAACCGTTGGGTTGTAAGTGGATACTCAAACGGAAGTATAAAATAGATGTATCTATAGATAAGTACAAGGCTAGGTTGGTAGTCAAGGGCTATCGGCAAAAGAAAGGCCTTGAATACTTTGACACGTACTCCCCGGTGTCTAGGATGACGTCCATACGAGTATTCATTGCGATCGCAGTGTTGCGTGACCTTGAGATACATCAAAAGGATGTCAAGACAGCCTTCCTAAATGGTGATTTGGAAGAAAGAAATTTATATGGACCAACCCGAGGGGTATGCGGTTCCAGGGCAAGAGAAGAAAGTTTGTCGGCTTGTCAAATCTCTGTATGGGCTGAAATAAGCCCCGAAGAAATGACACAAAAAATTGATAGTACTCTAATATCGAAGGGTTTCACCATTAATGAGTGTGACAAATGTGTCTATATGAAAGGTAACTCTGACTCGTTTGTTATGATATGCCTGTATGTAGACGACATGTTGATCACATGGAGCAGTCCTAGCATAATTCTAGAGACTAAGAACATGTTGAAACAATGCTTCGACATGAAGGATATGGGTATTGCAGATGTCATCTTAGGGATAAAAATCTCTAAGACATCTGACGGACTGGTCTTATCTAAAGCTGGCCAGTGGGCCTTTCTCGGGTCTGGCGGGCTAGGTTTGGCGGGGTCGGGTTTGTCGGGATTTGCTGAAGTCCCGTCCCGATCCTGTCGGAATCGGGTCGGGGGCGGGATCGGGATTGGGTTCCGACAGTTTTTCCTTTTTTTTAAAATATATTTTTTAATAACATATGTATAAAAAAAACTCAATAATTAAACAAGACAAAATAGTGTAATAAAAACATCCCAAGGCTGTTTTTGTGCCTCTTATATTATTTAATAGACATATGATTTTTTTGTAATACAAATATAATTGTCGAAATTGTAACTTTGTGGTGTTGTCCAAAAGTTGCAAATTACATAATAAAATTGCAATTAAAAAAATTACATTCTGAAAAAAACCTGTTCTAGTTTCTTGATAATTTCCTGTGGTTCTTCGGTTGAAATTGGTATTTATTGGTCAAATTGATCCACGTCGCTTCCACCACCTTCGGATAAGATTTCATTGTAGTTTTCGTCTTCTTCTTCATTGATCTCTGGTTGACCGCACTTTCTCCGCTCCGTCGTATCCAATCTCTGAATAATACTGCAATTTCCAAGCTGTCTCCGACTAATGAGTGTCTGTGGTCTCCTATTTGATATCTGCCGGCAGAAAAAATGCTGAACCACGATTGATGACGCTTGAATGTTCAAAACATCTCGGGCCATCATTGAAAGTGTCGAAAAGGTCTTCTCATTCCCCCTCCAGTATTTCAGCAAGTCTTCACGTCCTTCTTCATTGAGAACTGCTTGGTACGGTACAGAACCCTGCAAAACAAAAATATCAAACTCGCTAATTTGGTTAGTAGCGGTACGACCGCACATTCTATTTCTGAGGCTTTCAATACTAGCCGTAGAAACAACATGTCTTTTGTGAGGTTGTGTTGAAGATGAAGAAGATGGTATGGAAGCCGGTAGGTTACTAGCACTTTCTTGTTGGTAAAACCTATATATTTTTTTGCATTGATCTTCTACGCTAGACAACAGTTCTTCTTTAGTTTGTTCAATAGGTGGTGGGTGATTTGGATTTTTTGGACTTATAGGTGGTAGTACTTCTATACAATCGTAAATAGTTTCAATAAGTGATTTAGTACCGTCTATTTTAATAGTCGAATTTAATACAACACCAATAATATAAATAGTGAAAATATGAATAAAATATTTTTTTAATAGCTGCCATATAAGCTGGTTTTTCCATATATTCACTAAGTAATAAAAATATTAGAGTTATATAAAACAACATAGTTGAAATAGTAGGATAATATATACCGGAAAATTCTTTTGTTGCTTGCAAAAATTTCTCTAAAAATACAATAAGTTCGGAAATTTTTACCCAATCGCTATCTACAACCATATCAGCTGAATTTTGATTATGAGAGTTAAAAACTAAAGTTATAGGTTTTCTATAGTCATAAGCAACAAGTAATTGCTCGTATAAAGAATTCCACCTAGTGGTACTTATTCTGGAATGTTTCTATAAGATAGTTGGCAATCGTGACAAGTTTTTTTATATTCTTTTCTTCATTGTATTCTATTACTTTTAAAAATAAAGTTTATAGCAAATTGTATTTTACTAAGAATGTCTTCAAAAAGTGATAGACAATCCTTTACAGTTAAGTTATATATATGGCACACACATTTTATATGAAAATGATCTGGAAAAAATGGAGTTAAACTATTTTTTAAAATTGTAATAGCGTAATTGTTAGAAGAAGAGTTATCTAATGTAATAATCATAATTTTATCGGTTATTCCATAATAATGGCACACTTGATAAATATTTTCTGCAATAAAAGTACCAGTGTGCCTATCATCTATATATCTATACGCTAAGATACGTTTTTGCATAGACCATTTATAATCTATCCAATGACAAGTTACCGTTAAATAATTATGACCGTTAATACTACGACCTATATCAGACGTGATAGATACTTTGCCATTAAAATGATACAATGAATAACGTAATTATTGTTGATATTCATCTGCGAATTTAAATACATCTCTCTTAACAGTTGATCTAGGAAAACCGTTAAAAGCAGGATTATATATATCTCTAATGTAATGAATAAAACTGGGAGATGAAGGAAATGAAAAAGGCAAACCCTCCACATCAACTAATTTTGATATTGCTTCCCTATCTCTATGTTTATTGTATTTAGTGCCTAAAATTCCCTGTCATAGGGTTAATTTGAACTTGTACTTGGTCCGGGATAGTATCAGTATGTGAACCTTATCCCGATGGAGCGGGCGTTTGCGCACCCGGTTTTGAAGCCTGGTATTGGGCATACCTAGCTGGATGAGCCCTTACTACGTGTCTCATTAAACCCCCCGTCCCACCGTGACCTTTTTCAGTTTTAAATTTTAAAACATCTTTACAAATTAAAATATCCGTGCATCTGATTTTAATGGTCGTTTTGCTGGACCTCGTCTCATACTAGGGGGAATATGAGGCATTTCAGTTGAAGGTGCACTAGTGGGTGTGTTGTCATCAATATTAGTGGGTGTATCATCTAAATCATTGTCTAAATTAAAGTCTTCTTGAGTTTCAGAAAATAGCTCCTCGTCTAAATCTAATGGTATTGTAGGAAAATGTTCAGTATCAACAAATTCATCCCGTGTAGGAATATGATGACTAGAAGAAGTTCCCTTGCCCTTATTTCCCCTACTAGAAGAAGCATGACCCCTACCCGTAAGCATATGTTTAAATCCTTCCATTATAAATTTATAATTATAATAATAAATAATTAAAGTAAATGAAATTAAGTGCGCTAAATAAAATAAACAGACACTATTAATTTAATGAAGGAACGAATGTACCAAACGCCGACGTAACGTCGATGTGTAATCGAGAGGTTGAAAATTAAAACTTTGCTCGATGGAAGATCCTCAAGCTAGTTGCCAACTTCACTCCCAATTCCCAAATCAATACATAAAATTGAATATTTAGTAAACAATGTAGACTTGTAGAGAGATAAATTGAGAGATTGTAGGAAGATTTGTGAGAAAGATGAAAAGAAAATGAGTTATTTATAGTTGGAAAATTGGGTTAAAGTGTAAATATAATAACTTATGGGTTAAAATAAATATTAAGGGGTAGGGGGTTGGGGGAGGGGGAGAGGCCAAAAATGGCCGTTGCACAACGGCCAAAATGTAAAATGGTCATTGGTGCAACGATTATTTTTGCAAAAGGGGGGTTACGGGCTGGATCGGGTCGAGATCGGGGCGGGCTTGGGATCGGGTCGGGACTAGCAGGACTGGGGCGGGCCAGGACGGGTCGGGACGAGACATTGTCCCGTCCCAGTTCAAGTCCCGATACCGATTTTTTTTACTACTCGGGTTCGGGGCGGGACCGGGCCATCTCGGCTCACTGGCCAACTCTAGTCTTATCTCAGTCTCACTACATCGAGGATGTTTTGAGAAAGTTCGAGATGTATGACAGTTCGCCTATAAAGTCACCAATGGATAGAAATCAAAAGCTTGATAAAAATCATGATGCACCCATATGATAGGAGCAATATGCACAGGTGATTGGTAGTTTGATATACATAACAAAATGCACCCGACCTGATATTTCTTATGCAGTCAACAAGTTGGCTAGGTTTTCCCGTAATCCGAGTGATGATCACTAGAAGGCGTTGAATCGGGTACTTCAATACCTGAAATACACGCTAACTTATGGGTTGCATTATTTGAGATATCCAGCTGTACTAGAGGGGTACGGTGATGCAAACTGAATATCTAACATAGAGAATACCAAGTCCACCAGTGGGTATGTATTTACAATTAGTGGTGGGGTTGTGTCTTGGAAATCCTCTAAGCAAACTTGCATCTCCCGATCCATGATGTAATCGGAGTTTATCGCTTTAGACAAAGCAGGAAAAAAACTGAGTGGCTTCACTACTTCTTAGAGGATGTTCCTTGCTGGAACAAACCCGTACCTTCTGTAATGATCCACTGCGACAGCCAGTCGGCTCTAGGAAGGGAACAAAATGCTATGTACAGCGGCAAGTCTCGTCATATTCGACGGAGGCATAAGACCGATAGGCAGCTGATCACCATGAGTATAATATTCATTGATTACATAAAGTCAAAGGATAACATAGCAGACCCGCTGACAAAGGGCTTACCCAAAGATCAGATGTTCTACCTGTCTAGGGAAATGGGCTTAAAACCCAAAGTATAAGGACCAATACGGTGGTAACCCAACCTTACTGACTGGAGATCCCAGGAATTAGGTTCAATGGGAAAACTAAGCTGTAAAGGTTCAGTTGATCGCTTCGGTAGAAGCATGAGCACTTCGAATAGTGATTTTTGTGAAGAAACACCAAATCCAAAGCCGTTCCCGCTATAGACTATAAGTGCTATCTGCAGTGTGGGTGAAGGTTAAGTTTCCAAAACCTTTAATGATCCTCACCGGTTGAGGTTAGGTTTGGGGAAATTTTTAATGGTTCCTAACACTTGTAAAGTAGGGTATATCAGGATACTTTGTAGGAGACCACCTATTTAAGTGCGAGGACATGCCGCCTCAAATTGAACGCACTTAAGAATCCAAGAAGTGTCCACGACCACAACAGACAAAAATTACGAAGAACTGAGTAGAGGAAGTTGTTGTGTTGGTACCGTTGACTTGGCTTACACTAAACACTGAAGGTTCGATGGTATTCGACTATAGAAGGTTCAAAGCGTATCTACCTATCCAGATGTAACATCGGTCTGCTAAAAGATTGCTGGAAAAGGCACCATGTGTGTGCGCCAAAATCTCTTTCAAGAGGGGATTGTTGGAAATTTACTAATGTGGAATTAAGTAGATCCCATTAATTTATGACTCGAACAATTGGGCCCGCACGTCGGAAACGTCATTTCCACACACGTGCACACATAGTGCCAAGTATCGCAAATTTCATTAGTGAAAGAGATATTGGTACGTATGTAATACGTTTGAGACATAGAATTATGGACGGTTATTGGCTAAATGACAAAGTAATCCACGTTGGTAAAAGAAGAAAGAAGTGTAAGATGAAACGTGTCGGAAGTCGCCGCGGAGTGCCGCAGCGCAAATTGGTTGGCCAGTCACTGGAGCCGCGACGCTTAGGAGGCAGAAAGCTGCGATGGGAAGTTGGAAAAATCTGACCTTTGGGCTAGTTTTGGAGCATTGATTCTCCATTACTTGACATATGAATTCAACCATTATTTGGCTGAATGTAACCCCTCAATCAAGTGCAATTACATGGCTATTGAAGGCCATTAGTTGGCTAGTTGAGGGGTCTTCTACTTACACTATAAATTGAGGCCTTTGGCTCAATTGAACACTACACTCAACACTAAGAAAATACTTCAGATTTTCTGAATTCATCTTCTTCCTCTCTAGCAAAGTTACTATACTCAAAGTTCTTCAAGAGTAACACTTGAGTTTCCTTTGCTCATTTGTTAAGTTGCTGTTGTATCTTGGGAGACTATTGCTCAACACCGTAAAAGGAGATATACGGGGCAATCTTGTCTTAAAGAAAGAGTGCCATCACTCGACTCAACGACTCACACAAACAATAGGTTAAGTTCTTAATTTCCAGTTTATTGTAATAATTAGTTTATCCTTTCTTGCTAATGTAATAGTTACTTACTTCCCATTCCCTACAACAATTGTATCCCAAAAAAGGTGCATACAAACAGAGAACATGAAGATGGAGCCTCAAGACCGAATGACTCCATGATCCATAAACGTAGAGATGTTTGGTAGTTGAAGACTGACCAAACGACTCCACGATTGTCAAATACGGAGACGACTGATGTGTTGTTATTTTAGGCCTAATTGTATTACAAGGGATAGGAGTATTTTTGCACTTCTTAAGCTTATCTTGAAGCCCTAGTGTAAATACCCCATTTCCCTCATTTGGTGAGGTTAGACTTTGATGAATGATGAGATATCCTCTTTGAGTGTTGGACACTCTTGTTATTTTGGATAAAGATTAGCATAGTTATCTTCTACAACTTTATCGAATTACTCCATATCTAGGTAATTCTTGTATAAGTTCCCCACTTCTTATCTTTGGATTGTTTCTTTAATTGAGTGTTAATCTTCTTAGTGTCAAGTTTTCCTTTAATGTTCTTGATGTCATTGATTGTATTCTAATTATTTGATTGATCCCTTCTTTCCCTAGCTATCTTGGTTAGTCATTATTATTATTATCAAGTGTCCAACTGATTCATAGTTGTGTGCTTGGTAATTCTAACCCTAATTATTTTCGTGCTTTCCTTTTTTGTGTCATTGTGTATGTTGGATATTGTAAAACAGTACGGAAAGTAAATAAATATTAAAGTGTTCGAAAGGATAAACAAATAAGCCAATGTTCAGAAGTGCCGCAAGCTTGTTGAGTCTTGAATCTTGATAACCTAAAATCAAGAAATACTAAATTTGGATTGTTACAACTGTGGCTGAGTCGAGAGATGACTCTTTGTCCTTAAGACAAGATTGCCCCGTATATATGCTTTTACGTTAACGGGCAATAGTCTCCCAAGATAAAACAACAACTAATCAACACTACAAAGCAAATAGGTTGATTCTGACGAAGAAAACAAAACACGAAACGACTTGCTGAAGAACGAAAAAGGAAGGAAGAGTTTTGAGTTTTCTGTTCACTGTTTGTAGACAAAATTTTAGTCTCTCTTCTATTTTGTCTCTGTGTATATAGTGTGTCTCATTTTTCTGTGTATATATATATGTTGCACAATTGAGCCAAAAGGCATCAATATATATCATAAGGGGAGACCTCTCAAATGCCAAGACATGGCTGTTAATGGCCATTGAAGAAGAGAGTGCTTAGCCTTGAACCCAAGCATATCTAGGTCCTCCCTCCTTTAAACACATGGGTTACACCTTGGGGGTCCCAAACCCTTAGCAAATTTTGAGACTTATAAAGATAACAATTCTTCCTTTTCCCACCGATGTGGTAGATTTGTCCCACACCATATTTCTATGCCTCAAACACCTTACTTCGTAGACCAATATCTCTTTCATTTCTGAATGAACTTTGACGATTCTTGGCCCTACGGTCATCTACTCACTTAGTAGATTATGCACGTGTGAAGAGACAAAGCCTCCAACATGCGGAACCCTAGTGTTTAATTCATTAAATATGAGTGGACGCACCTCCCCACCAAAGGCAAATTTCCAACAATCCCCTCTTGAAAGAGATTTTGGTGCACACACATGGTGCCTACTTTCAACAATCTTTTAGTGAAAAGATATTGCATCAGGAGAGGTAGCTTCTGCTTTGAATCTTCCTTAGTTGAATACCACCAGACTTACTTACTGCGCGGTGAACGTGATGTCTTGAACCGTCAGTGTTTAGTGTAAGCCAAGACAATCATACCAACACAATAACTCTCTTTATTCATTTTTTTCTTATTGTTTTGTCCGTTGTGGCCATGGATACACTTGGATTCTTTAGTGCGTTCATTTGAGGCGGCCTGTCCTCGCACTTAAATAGGTGATCTACTACAAGGTATCCTGCTATACCCCACTTCACAAGTGTTAGGAATCATTAAAAGTTTTCCCAATCTTAACCTCAACCGTTTGAGGACCGTTAAAGGTTTGGAAACTTAACCTTTACCCACCATGCAGGTAGCACTTTAATGTCTATCACGGGAACAACTTTAGATTCATGTTTCCCTACAGAAATCATCATCCGAAGTGCTCTTGCTTCCACCAAAGCGCTCAATTGAACCTTTTACAGCTTAGTTTTCCCATTGAACCAAATTCTTGGGGATCTCCAGTCAGTATGGTTGGATTACCACCACAAAGGTTCATATTGTTTGCGTTTTAAGTCCATTCCCCTAGACAGGCAGAACACTTGATCTCCGGGTAGTCCCTTAGTTAAAAGGGTCCGCTATATCCTTTGATTAGTAATCAAGGAAGTGACACCCGTGATGATCAACTGCCATACGGTCTTATGTCTCCGACGGATCCTGACAGATATGTCCAGATGCCGTCATCCGTGTCCTTCCTGAAGCCGATCGACTAGTCACAGTGTATAACTGTTGAAGGCACAAGTTTCTCCCAATAAGGGACGTCCTCTAAGGAGTCATGAAGTTACTCAACTTCTTTCATGCTTTGTATAAAGCGATAAACTCTGATTCCATCATGAATCGGCCGATATAAGTTTGCTTAGAGGATTTTCAAAGACCCACCATACACATTTCCTTGTGGCTTTGGTGTTCTTCACATCCGATGTCCAGTTTGCATCACTGTGTTCTCCCAGAACCGCTGGACATCTAGAATACCATGATCCGTAGATAAGCAAATATTTCAGATATCGTCATATCCGACTTAACGCCTTCTATCGATCATTTTTAGAATCATCAGTGAACCTTAGTTCAACTGATCTGCTTTGTAGGCCGATACCAGATCGATTGTAGTGTGTAACATACATTGAACTATATGTGACCTGTGCATATTGCTCCTTGTATATGGGTGCACCATGATATCAATCAGTTATATGATTCATATCCATTGGTGGCTTCAACGAGACTGTCAACTATCTCACAACTGAGTTTGGAGTTAGACCAGTCCATTAGATATCTTAGAAATCCCAATTCCTAAGATGTCATCTGTGATACCCATATCTTTCATATCGAGACTTTGTTTCAATCCGACTTCCACTCTTAGATTGTTGGTTTTCCAACTGTTGGCTTTCTAACTTCAGAGTCAATGTTTCTGTGGTCAGATTCATTATTTCTGTGGTCAGATTCATTGTTTCTGTTTTATATGAAACTTCTAGGACCAAAATGTAAACATTTCAGGGACCAAAATAAAAGTTCAGGAAGAAGCCCAATAGTCCAACAAACCAACTCTGATTCTCCCCTTCCAACTCTCCGGTTAGGAAGGTTGTTTCAACATCCATGTCACGTACGACTGCAATGACCCTGGATGTTAAGCTATTCACGGGGGAGCACATGTACAAGTAGCCGAGGCCTTATACTCGTCAGTAGATCTATCTACTTTGTACTCACTTTTGAGTATCCTTTTTCACAACCCAAAGGTTCTTTTTCCGGAGGAAGATCAACCATTACACAAGTATGGTTCTATATGATGTAATCTATTTATCTCTTTGTAGCTTCTTTCCAAAGCAGCGCTTTTGGAAATGACAATTATTTGTTAATTGTCCATGGTTCATTCTCAACCATACAAGCTAGAAGTCCTGGAACAAGTCTTTGTCCCCTCTTTGCTCTATCTCGGTTCAACATCTAGAATCCCTAAGTTATGTAGATCTGGAATATTCTGTTCCGGATAGACAACAACTTTCGAGTCCTGTAGATACGGAACGTCTAGTTTCGGATAGTCAGGCTCTCGCGGGTTCTTGTTAACCTCGAGTAATTACTCATTTTTTCCTTTTCAAGGAAAGTTATCTTCAAAGAATTCAACATTCTTTGATGCCAAGAGGCGATAAGCACTACTGTTATTTGCAGATCCAGTGGATATGCAATCTACAGTCTTCGGTCCAATTTACCTTTTTCGGTAGTCCAAGTTCTACCAAGCCACCACACATCACAACATTTGTATGTGAGATCCTTTCCATGTCTCACACGGAGGGTTATCCTTATCCTTATGCGTATTTTTGTTGAGAATCGCATTAGCTGTAAGGATCGCCTTGCCCCATATCATTTGGGCGTACGACTTTGCTCTTGGCTAACATCGTTAGACTGAGGTGAGTAATGAGTAGTCGTTTGATGAACGATGCTTCACATTCTCCCCCTCTATCACTACGAATTCCTCAATCCGTAGGCTTAGTTGATTTTCAACTTCTGCTTTTGTAGCGCTTATCCGCTTTAACAACTTCATCTTTGCTTTTCAACAAACAAAGGATGCAATACGTTGTACTATCATCAATGAAGGTCACAAATTACTTGTCTCCCCCATCTATTTTGTATAAACTTCAAATCACCCATGTAGGTGTGACTAAGTTATAGAGGAGCGGTGTTTCTTTCGCTATTCCTTTGACGGAATGGAAAGATGATTTTTCCTCTTCGTCTACCTCACATTCATTTTGAGGGTTTATGTTGACAGAAGGAAACAATCTCAACTTCGTTAGCTTTTGAATTACTTTCTATTTAACGTGTCTTAATCTATGATGGCATAGATGCACGGATTACAAATATGTCATTCATTTAGCTACATATTATACCATTCTTAGTTATTACAGACCTGTTGGACTAGTCTCAAACCAGCTTGACCAACAACGTCCCTTAAACCAAGTTTGGGACATACATCACATCAGCTGAGAGTGATCCCATTCCCTGAAGTCCTATTGAGGACA
Organism: Anisodus acutangulus; assembly: GCA_029783415.1. NCBI lineage: Eukaryota > Viridiplantae > Streptophyta > Magnoliopsida > Solanales > Solanaceae > Anisodus > Anisodus acutangulus. The sequence continues at coordinate 24,658,023 of CM056500.1, read as the reverse complement.
ACCTCTCCAACCCCTTATACTTTATAAGTGACATTGCTTCACATGAACAAACTCTTGCCCGTGGTTAGGGCATAACCGAATCATATGTGATCTGAATACTCTGGCCCACTCCAGTTGCTTTGGCAGAATGAGTGTCCAATTTCTTTTCTGCCTTTCTTTTGGCCTTCAGATCATTTAAGATATGGAAACTCTGGCCCACTCCAGTTGCTTTGGCAGACTGAGTGTCCAATTTCTTTTCTGCCTTTCCTTTGGCCTTCAGATCATTTAAGACCTGGAAACTCTATCCCACCACACTAGGTGTCTATTACTTTTCCTATGAATGAATTCTGGCCCCACTCCAGTCGCCCGTAGGCTTTGTATGACTGAGTGTCCAATATCATCCTATCAAAGGAATTTTGGCTCCACTCTAGTCGCATGTAGGCTTTGTATGACTGGTGTCCAATATCATCCTATGAAGGATCTTCTGCCAAATAGTGTGACAGGCTCAATGTCTTTAACTTTTAGTCTTCTTCTCTTATGATTGGTGTCGAGACAGTTGTTGACGCTTACTTAAGAGTGGTAACAGTTTTCGCAAAGTCAGTGGATCTTTCTTCCTCGTATGTGCGAACATACTTTACACACTTTTAATAATTACACTTAAAAGAACGGATCTTTTTAAGTCATTTACAAAATCCAATCTTTAAACGGGAAGGAAGACGAGATTAAACTTCTGATTTTAAAGCATAAGGAATATAAATTATTTCGTGAAAACATTTTCATATTCCTCCTTACTTTAAGCCATTTTAATCAGACATCATTTAATCTTATTTTTGACAAGAAAAGAAAATTACTTATCCAATTTTGGATTCTGGCCCACTTCAGTCACTTTATCGGACTGAGTGTCCATTTCCTCCTTACCATAATTCTGATCATTTGTCTGGGACAAATATATGCCTTCTGCTACAAGATAGAACCACATCTTCAGCCTTCTCCTCTTGTCCCAGTTGACATCCCCAACTTCTCGTGGGCGCTTGTTCCCACCACTCTCAGGAGAGGTGACACCATGAACACGTTGACCTTTAACAGCATAATCAAAACTTTCTTCAACCAGAAAACCACAGCCATATCCAGATTTGGTCACACAACTTTTGACCAACATCTTTCGAACACTAATACGACCTTGTCTTAAAACTTTTGGATATGCAAAGCAATACGGAAAGTAAATAAATATTACAAGTGTTCGAAAGGATAAACAAATAAGCCAATGTTCAGAACTGATGCAAGCTTGTTGAGTCTTGAATCTTGATAACCTGAAATCAAGAAACACTAAATCTGGATTATTACAACTGTGGCTGAGTCGAGAGACGGCTCTCTGTCCTTAAGACAAGATTGCCCCGTATATATGCTTTTACGTTAACGGGAAATAGTCTCCCAAGATAAAACAACAACTAATCAATACTACAAAGCAAATAGGTTGATTATGACGAAGAAAACAAAACACGAAATGACTTGCTGAAGAACGGAAAATGAAGGAAGAGTTTTGAGTTTTCTGTTCACTGTTTGTGGACAGAATTTCAGTCTCTCTTCTGTTTTGTCTCTTTGTATATGTGTCTTGTTTTTCTGTATATATATGTGTGTTGCACAATTGAGCCAAAATACATCAATATATAGCATAAAGGGAGACCTCTCAACTGCCAAGACATGACTGTTACTGTTAATGGCCATTGAAGAAGGGAGTAATTTAGCCAAGTAATGGCTGTTAACGCCCCCAAAAATCAACTCCAACGGTAGACAGAAATTTTCTGCCTTCCGTCGTTCCAAAATTCAACATTCCAGAAACTCCAGGGACCAAACTGTAAATATTAAACAATTTAGGGTCCAAAGAGATAATATCAGAAGAAGCCCAAGTACCACAACCCACGACCCGTGACCCTAACCCGGACCGGACGGGCGGGCGGCGGCGACGCGTGTGAGCTTAGCCTTGAACCCAAGCACATGTAGGTCCTCCCTCCTTTAAACACATGGGTTACCCCTTGGGGTCCCAAACCCTTAGCCAATTTTGAGACTTATAAAGAGAGCAATTCTTCCTTTTCCCACCGATGTGATAGATTTGCCCCACACCATATTTCCATGCCTCAAACACCTTACTTCGTGGACCAATAACTCTTTCATTTCTCAACGAAATTTGACGATTCTTGGCCCTACGGTCATCTACTCACTTTGTAGATTATGCACGTGTGAAGAGACAAAGCCTCCAACATGCGGAACCCTAATGTTTAATTCATTAAATATGGGTGGGCGCACCTTCCCACCAAAGGCAAATTTCCAACAGTGTATTTATTTGATTCCTAGTTCGTTTGTTTGTGTGTCCTTTTGTATCTTTGAGATGTTTAAATTTTTCAAAACTTTATGGACATACAAATGAGAAATGTTATGTTCACTCGGATTAAGCCATAACTTTTACTTGTTTAGATAACAATTAAGGTAAAACAAGGTTAGAAACGACGAATCTCTTTATGATGAACATATCGATTTGACAAGTTCATTAAGGATTGGAATGATGACGTATACAATACATGAATTCTCAATGTAAATGCTACATAATTGATTCTCATCATTTTAATATAACTTTCACTCCGAACTTATACTTGAATGTCTACTTTGAGTTGTTTGAGAATGTTGGTTGTTTAAGAGAATTGTGAGAAAAAAGTCTAGACCGGTGAGTTCAATGAGTGAGGTTACAAAATCCTTTGGCCTTTGAGTCTAAAGATGAGTGTTGAGTGGTTCACAACTTAAGTGATACACTAAAGAAGCATGTGAGGCTCGACAAAGTTGGTGGCCTAAAGCCAAATCTGAATGAGAGACCTTTAATATAATTTTTTAAAAGTATTTGAAATCTATTTTTTTTAACTTTTTGAAATGCAAAGTTATTAATGATATTTTAATAATCAATTTTTTCTGATAATTCTTTATCAAGTTAGCTTGAAATCTTGTTTCCGCAAATATCATTGTTGAGGAATTGTTATCATTCTTCTATAAGTAATATCAACATTTGAAAAAATACAAGTCCTTTTATCTCATTGACTGTATCAATTAAAAATTATCTTCTACTTGTAATATTTTTCTTAACATTTTTACTTAAAAAGTTAATCTAAATCATCAATATCTGATTGACTAGTATGTTTTAAGGTTCATTTGAGGCTCAGACGGTCTTTTTTTTAAAATTGAATTGTTCAAATATATTTTTCATCACCTAGTGATCTCAAATTGTTAGCACTAAATAAAAAATAAAAAGTATTTTCATACACTTTAAATTATTTAAATTTATTTTAAAATTTCTTTTCTTTTATTAAAAAATATATTTTTCACTTCAAAATATTTTATTTTGAAAAAAACAGTTCATAAACTTTCAAAATGGGGCCCCAAAACGTGTGGGGCCTAAAGCAAGGACTTTGGCCGCCTTATCCAAGAGCCGAGTGATTGTGAGGCCCAATCTTAAACTAGCCAATTTTCTTAGTTTGAGATATCTTTTATAGGTACAACTAGAGATATGTGTGGTTTGGATGGTTATGATGATTCTTCTTATGGTGCTACTTGTAGTAATTGATATGATGATATTCATTCTTATGAAAATAGAATAGTGAGGAGTTTAGACAATATGTAGCAAATGTCGAGGTTTTGAAGGTTTAGTTGATATAAGTAATTACTATTCCAGAACTTCTTTTGCCTCTTCATTTGTTGAAAAGTTGGGATTGTGTTGTGTACGGAATAGGCACCCTTATGACTTAAATGGAATATGAGTGGATGTTTGGTGTGATGCATACCGACCAAATTGCGAGTCCTTCACCATATGCTCAGTTTAAAAGAGGGGACCAAATGAATTGTAGAGTTGTTTACTTGATACAACTGTACTTATTACCATGCTCATTATTACCATCCACTACTAACTCCCATATGCCTCCAGGTGGAATGCAAGGTAACTTGGCCGACTTCACCTAATCCTTATTGTTGTACTACTAATGTTATATGTGTGATATGTGATACTTCTTTACAACAACATACCCAATGAAATTCTAAAAAGTGGGGTCTAGGGAGGATAGAGTGTACGCAAACCTTACTCCTACCTTGGGAGGTAGAGAGACTATTTTCGGTAGACTCTCGCACAAGGACAAACAACTCAAATGTATGTAAACAAGCAACGACAAAAATACTTAAAAACATGATAAATTTTAAAAAGAGTCGTAACTACCCCGAATTAATACGATAATCGAAATACAAAAATAACGAATAACATAAATTGATTGATAAGGAACTACAAGATTAATACTACGACTACTAGTATGAAAGGGTAAGTAGGACAACACTCTACTACCTACTAACCTTCTACCTTAATCCGTGTCCTCCATTGATACGATTCCTAAAACAAAACTCTAAGAATCAAATGCGGAATTGAAAGGATAAAAGATTGATACCTTCAATGGCATCCAAGGCAACCTAAACTATATGAAAGTTTAGACTTCAATGGAATAAACCAAATCAAATACCAATCAATGATAGAAGCAAGACACAAATATAGAAATCAAAAGGCAACCAAAGGTATATTAAACCAAAAACCTCCTAAAGATTAATCCATACAAGCACCTATACTATAAGGATGATTCCACAAGTGAGCAACCTCATATGAGAATCATGAACAAGAACTAATAACCAACAAAGGAATCTACCCTAATTAGCTATCACTCTACTAATCACTAAGATTAACACTACAACTAGCAACTAAGATAAACTACATTCATATGAGTTTTCATCAACATTCAATGTAAGGAATGAAAATAGCTAAGAGTCCTATTTATAGTTATCCCTATTACAACAAAAGGCCAAAAATGACTTTTGCACAAATAATCCAACATGGGACCTTCATTCGATTTGCATTCCTAGTCACTTTTTGTGGCTTCCACTCTTATGCCTTCATCTTCAACTTCATTCCAAGCAATTATCCATATAATGTGCACCCTTGTGACTTGATCTTTCATGCCCTTCAAAGGCCGTATCTTTATCATCAAAGGAAATGTTTCAATGACCTTCAAAGGCCCTATCCTCATCCTCAAAGGGCATGTGGCATGGAAATACACGTTCAAAGCTTTAACACGAATATTATCCCTCATAAGTACCCATGAGCTTTCTAGGGTCATATCATCTTCCCTTTCTTGAAAAGGATTCATCCTCGAATCCGAACCTTACAAAAATCAAGGGAAGATATACGCAAACATGATCCTCATAACATGAGGGTTAGCACAAAAAGTAATAATCTTATTCTTATACCAAGGATATATAAAATTATAGTACAACCATGTATCAATGATCACCAAGAATAAAATTTCCACACATGAGGTATCAAAAAGTTGATTCCTCCAATTATCATGACATGATGATAAAGTAAAGAAACCAATGGAGTTAAATTAGGAGCATGTGATACAACATTGGTTCTAGATAATGTGAATCACATTCGATCCTCATTTTTCAAATAAGAATGACCCTCCTCATGACTAAGTGTAATATTCAAAATAAGACCGCCAAGAATTAAGATCATATTCCCTGCACTAGCTCTACCTAAGAATGTGGTGACTACCAAATCATGAATAACAAATATAGGATATCTCCCAAGTTAACATGCACACACACTTCATGTACACCCGAAATTAACTCAAGTAGCAACACTAAAAAAGGATCAAATGATAATTCAACAGTCTTACTTCCACACAAGAAAACCACATGAGAGGTAGCATCATATTTTTGGTATGGCATACAATTAGACAATTTTAGAATCCTATCTACCACAACACAAACATTGTCATGTCTTCCCATAGTTATTGGGATACCCCTAACAAAGCCTATAATTGCTCATGGGAGGACCACAAGAGTTGAGAAGAGAGACGTGCAAACCTTGAGGTCGAGGTATTTTCTTTGGCATCTCCTTGAGAATCACATCATTATGTGCCTGAAAAAAATACACAATACTAGGCAAAGTGCTAATATCTTGGTCGGTATCAAATATAAATGCTTCAGTGATGGGGTGCACCGTGAAGGCTCCACATCAATCCATTTCAAAAAAGTACTAGGTTTGGAAAAAATGCACAATACTAGGCAAAGTGCTAATATCTTGGTCGGTATCAAATAGAAATGCTTCACTTTTTTCTCCCTCATTATCACTACCTACTCATCCCTCATCTTTATCATTGGTTTGGTACCCATTACGCAGGGTCACAATTGTGTCACACCCAACCTTGGTGAGGTGTGGCTGGCACTCGGTACATTGTTAAGTCTGAGTGTACCAAGCTGAATCCACAATCGGCGCCTAAAAAGGAAAACTAGGCTATTGAGGTCATACTCTAAACGTAATATCAACTTAGGCCGGCACAACCATATACTGAGATATCTGTAAATAAGGAACAACCTGACTAGAATGGGACTATCCCCACACATCTGTATACATGACTGGGTAGAAGACGAGGCCTACCCTTGTCCCTGGAAGCAACAAAATCCCAAAATAGACTATATATACAAAGGCCGACTATGCCACCATACTGACAATACTGACTATACAGGACACATCTACACGTATCTAATGAGTTATAACTGTTTCATGACTTGGACAGGGCCCCAACCTACCAATGAGCTGTAAATATATAAAAACTAAACTTGGCAACTCCAAGTGATCTGGAGCTTACCACAAAAGCTGACACTCGGTGGATCTTACTGATGCGATCTTTCTTACAACCTGTCTGAACCTGCGAGCATGAACACAACATCCACAGGCAAAGGGATGTCAGTATGAGATAATGTACCGAGTATGTAAGACGACTAAAATTGAACTGTACTAAAATGTAAAGCAATCTAAATATAAACTGAAGAGCTACTAAGGAAAACTGGGTACGTTTACCTACCTCTGTCATCTACTAACTACAAAAACTAATATCTATTACCTAGCCTCATATAAGGCACCTAGACATAGACGAATAGCCCCGAAGGTAATCTGTGTATTTATAGCCCGTAGACAAGCGAGTGTCTATATAGCCCCGAAGACAATCTATATGGCCAATAGCCCCGAAGGCAACTGTCATAGCCTGAAGGCAAATATCATAGCCCCTAAGATAACTATCATAGTCCCGAAGGCAACCATAACTCTACACATGCTATAGTCATTCTTTCTACTTATTCTAACTACTCAGCTAAACATGGCTAAATGTGCCTCATCCCTGATAAGAGAGAACTATTAGGATATGGTCATGGTAACCTGAATGTGATTTCTATAACTAGCACATTTTTGTGTGATGGAATCGAAACAAACTCATCAAAAAAAGTCATGCCAGAAACAAAGAAAATGATAGCCTTCATAGATGGGCAATATCTAGATTTACATTATTAGGCTGCTATGTAAGAATAAGATATATCCCCTAGATGTCAAAAATGAGTAGGAAGAGGGAAGAAGAAGAACCAGAGGAAATCTAGTGTTCTACCAACAACTGGTTATCAAACTAGAAAGGCCCTAAATAAAACCAATATTTCATGATGAATGCACTTATATGGAACATTAGGTAAGTAATACTATGGAAGCATTTCAAAGATTAATAAAAATGCATAGTAAATATCAATTTGGATTCATTGGTTTATTAGAACCTTTCTAAGAGCTTGACAAAATTGAGGAGTATAGAAGAAGAGTGAATATGCATATTGCTTTGGTGAACCTATCTGGCAATATATGATTATTTATGGATGAAATGTTTGAGGTGGATGTGGTTGTTGATCATATGCAACATTACACTATTAGACTTAAGAGTCAATGTTTACAATATGATCTGATACTTATAGTTGTGTGTGCTAAATGTACACAAGGAGAGAAACTTGAATTGTGGGAGAGTTTAGAACAATTGTCTGATGTTTTGACTAATCCATGGATGATATGAGGTGACTTTAATGTGATAACTTCTGTGGTGTGTATGATTTAGGATTCAAAGGGAGTAAATATACTTAGTGGAATAGTCATAGTGGAGAGAACTATATTTTCAAGAATTTAGATAGATGCTTTAGTAATCAGAGTACTCAAGGGCTATATCCTAATATGGAAATTCAACATCTAATCAGAACTGGTTCAGATCATGCACCTTTGTTGATTTCTTATACTGGGTATTCTATTCCAATCAAGAAGCCTTTCAAATTTTTTAATTTAAGGGTTAAGAATGAAAGATTTTAGGATACTATTAGAGAGCATTGGCAGGCAGATTTTATGGCTAACCACTTAATTATCTTCCATCACAAATTGATGAAAGTGAAGGCTGCTTTGGTTTAATAGAGTAAAAGCACTTTTGGTAATATTTTTTTAGGAGATTGAGGCTTTAGAGGATGTGATCAAGGTTCATGAAGTACAATTTGAATTACATCCTACACCTATTAATAGGGAGAATTTGCATAGAGTTCAGGCTAATCTTAATAGATAACTGCATTTGGAAGAATAATTTTGGAAACAAAAAGCTGGCATACAATGGTTTCAAGATAGGGACATGAATACAAACTCTTCCATTCTTATGTTCGGGGAAGGAGGAAGAGGCTTTAGTTGAAAAGAATTCAGAATCAATATGGTTTGTGGTTAGAAGAGAATGGTGACATAACAGTAGAGGCAATCAGGTTTTTTCAAGACCAATTTACTAAGGAGACAAATCCTAGTAAATTTGAAATTCTTGACCGTGTACCAAAAATGATCTCAGCAGAACAAAATAACATGTTCACTAAGATGCCAACACAAGAAAAACTGAGAAAAGTTGTTTTCGATTTAAATGGTAAAAGTGCCGGGGGCCCTGATGGATCTACTAGATTGTTTTACTAGTCATGCTGGAATATTATAGGGGATGATGTCACTAATATGATGAGATCTTTTTTATGTGGAGCAGAAATGCCTAATTCATAACTCATACTAATTTGGTCTTACTACCAAAAAAGGATATAATCAATGCCTTTTCTGATATGAGACCAATAAGTTTGAGTAACTTTGTGAATAAGATTTTATCAAGAATGATCCATGACAGGCTGTTTGGGGTGCCGAATGATTTGATTTCGTTAAATCAGGTTGGTTTTGTAAAAGGAAGAAGTATTGTGGAGAACATTCTATTAACTCAGGAGATAGTGGAAGATATTAGACTGAGGACAAATACAACAAATGTGGTTATGAAGCTGGATATGACAAAGGCATATGATATGGTATCTTGGTTGTTTTTGACTAAGGTACTAAGGAAAATAGGATTTGGAGAAAGGTTGACTGATATGGTCTTCAAAATCATTAGTAACAATTGGTATTTAGTTTTGGTAAATAGGCAACATGGATTCTTTCAATCTTCTAGGGGGAGTGAAATAGAGATATCCACTATCACCTACTTTGTTTATATTGGCTGTAGAAGTTTTGTCTAGAAACTTAAACCATTTGCATCATGCACTACAATTTAAGGGATTTGGTCTACCTAAGTGAAGCCCTAAGGTAAATCACCTTGCATATACATATGATATGATCATTTTTTCTTCAGCAGACATCATGTATTTGAAGTTAGTAATAGAGGTACTTCAAAAATATGAGGAGACATCTGGACTGAAAGTGAATAAAGAAAAGAGTGCTGCGTATTTGCATCATAATGTTCCAGGAGATATAAAGATTATTGTGGAAGTAGCTACAGGAATAGGAAGAAAAGATTACATTCTTGGAAAGGTAAAATGCTATCTTTTGGGGGTAGGACAGTACTGATCAAACTTGTTCTCCAAGGTATGGCCATACATCTTTTATCATCTCTAAACCCACGTGATTGTGTGATTAGATAGATGCATAGAATGTTTGTTCAATTCTTTTGGAGCAATACAATAGGGGGAAAGAGCAGACACTGGGCTTCTCGGACACATTTATGTGTACTAGAGAAGAAAATAGGACTTGGTTTTAGATCCTTACATGATGTTTCCATGATATTATATTGTAAGATTTGGTGGAATTTCAGAACAACTCCATCTTTATGGAGTGCTTTCATGAGTAACAAGGATTTTCAGAAGCGTAACTCTGTTATTGTTCAGTGGAATTATGGGTCTTAGAACTGGAAAAAGATGCTTTAAGATAGATACATTATAGAACAACATATATGGTGGCAGACCAAAATGGGTAATTCACTATTTTTGTATGACAATTGGACAAGATTGGGTGCTCTATATTTTGTGTCTCAACATGATTACTATGATGACAATATTCAAAATATAAAGGAATTGATGGTGAATGGGAATTGGGACATCAATAGGTTGAAAGAAATACTGGCAAGTGACATTGTCCAACATATAGTGGATACTGTTAAACCTCCTAGTGATGAAATAGAGATGGATTCACCCTGGTGGGTTCTAAGTAATGGAGGAGTGTTCACAGTTAAGTCTGCCTTAGAGTATCTAAGGTTGAGTGGACAGGAAAATAAAGTGTACAAGTACATGTTGATTAAGGGGTTACCTTTTAAGATAACTTTCTTTATGTGGATGTGCTGGAAGTTCAAACTACCATTGGATGAGGTGTTGAAAATGATGAATATTAACTTGGCATCTAGGTGTTGGTGTTGTTCAAGTCCAAGGGAGGAGACAAGCCAACACTTATTTGCTAAGTCTTTTTCTGCTAACATGACATGATCCTAGTTTTCTTCTTTTGTAGGTATTAACATTGAAGAATTACAATTACATTAGATTATAATTAAATGGTGGAAATAACTTATTAATGATAGGTTGAAACCACTATTTCAGGCTATACCTGCTATAATTGTATGAGAGCTTTAGAAAAGGAGAAATGCATATAAACATGGGGAAACGAAGTCTGTTGGAAAATGCATTTATCAGATATATGATACTATTTAGAGGATGGTAAAGATCAGAAATCTAACAATGCCACACATACCTAATATATGAAGAGATTTGATACATGTGATGGAAGGATATAGACCAAGGGTGAAATTCAGAAAGGTGATATAGCATCCTCCTCCTGAGGGTTGGGTCTTGTGCAACACTGATGGAGCATCAAAAGGTAACCCTGGTAGATGAGCATATGGTTTTTGTGCTAGTAATGAGTAGGGTAACCTAATACATGTTTAGGCAGATGAGATATGATGGGGTACAAATACAAAAGCTGAGGCAGTTGCAATCTTAGAAGCTGCCAAATGGTGTACAAGTAGACATTTTGACAAGATCATTATCCAAACTGACTCACAATTGATATAGAGAATATGATTAGAGAAGTGAAAGCCACCATGGGCCATTTGGCAAGGATAGATGAAATTATGCAGCTGATAGAAGGGAAACATGTTCTATACACTCATATCCTAAGGGAAGGGAATAAATTAGATGGTTCTTTAGCAAATTTGGCTTTGGACAAATATGGTACAATCAACTATGATCAATTCAAAGACATGGAGGTAGGGTTAAACAAGATCTTGAAAAGTGATAAAATTCAGATATCATACATAAGAGTTCAAGCATGTTAAATCATACACAGTAGGACACAAGCAAGAACAACATAGAGGAGGAAAGTAAGAATACAATTTCGTGGTGTCAGGGGAATGATTTCTTACCTACAAGTAATGAGCAGCATGGATATCAACCCAGAGTTTCATCAACTCAAAAGGAGGTCTCATTCCATTGGATCTGGTATATGCAACACAAGAAAATAACAAATGAGTACAGAAATGAGGGGAAAAGGGATCAAAAAGGAGCAAAAGCACACTTACAGTGAAATGAGACCACAAAAAGACGACGATGGAGCTCAAATATTTATTCCACAGGGAGAATCAACTTCAGCTCACATGGAAAAATTCAAAGTGCAGCTGAAATCATCATGCTCGCGGCTTGAATCGACAGTTTCTAGAGAGAGATGCTCTGAAGATAGAGAGAGAAATATGCAAAACTCTAGTGCACAAAATGAAGACAACATTTGTTGTCTGAGCATCTTCTTTTGTTTTATTTTTAATTTCATTTTATTTCATTTTATTGCTTTTTATTTTTACTTTAAGATTGGGCCAGTTTTGGGCTTAAATTATGGACTTTGTTTGCTTTCTTTGATTTAATAAAAGGCCCGTGTGGGAATAATTTATTTTTTTTTTAAAAAAAAGAATAGCTTTCACATATCTTAGCTTATCTTGTGTTAACAACGCGATGTAACCGGTCCACAACACGCTTCAATCTATACCAAAACAAATACACAAACATTACTCTCACAACTAGTATAGTCGATATGCTCGATTTAGAGTTGAACTTAGTTCTCTCCTTCCCTTTCTAAACTCTCACTTCCATCAACAATCCAACCATGATAACAAGTATATCAACATCATAATTATCCTACTATTTCTAGCAATTTCCAGCCATAAGAAACTATGGATACACTTCCAAAACTCAACAAGACAACAACACTTTTCTAGATCATCTTGTTGCCTTATATTTGTAGTTCTTCACTTTTCCAATTCAACCAACCCAAAAAATATCTTGGAACATAACAACAAGAGGTTAAACATACCTTGAGGAATCTGGAAAATTTCAACCACAACTTCCTTTGAGCTTGAGATAACACCCAACAACCACACCAAACCAAGAAAGATCCTCTTCAAGCTTGCATCAAATTATAGGAGTTGAATATTACTCAAATTACATGGGAGATGTTCTTAAACCTTGAAGAACATCTAGGAGATTCTTAGGAGGGTTTGGGGACTTAATTTGGTCATACTAAATGAAGATATGAGGCTGCCACCTCTTTAAATAGGTGTTGCACCGCCGCACCGCTTCAGTGATGCGACCCCATGTGCGGTCACATATAGCCATATGTGGGCCCATATATGGCTGCATCTTCTTAACTTTTTGGCTTCCCTTATGTGGCCCCATCTGCGGGGTAGACCTCATCCGTGACACAAAATGCTTAGCATATCACTTTAACTTCGTTGAGATTGTCCTCAATCTCAATGGCCTCTACACCTATCAACGCCTTCTTGATGCTCTCCTAAGCATTAGATATCCTTTGGAAAAGTCTCAAGTTGCTACAGTCTAGATCAACCCTTGTCGCACCCAAGCAGACGTAAATGAGTAGAGTTGTCGTGATTTCCTCCATAGTATTAAAGAAAATAGTCCTTCATTCAAACTTTACTTATCCCTCTCATCAAGGATCCAACGTACAAACTTACAGGGTGTAACATCCTTCCATCCTTAGAAACATTTGTCCTAGAATGTTAGCCCTTAGAAGCTCTATGAAGAGAAACCTTTTGCTGGGATAACTTGACGTACCTATTACTTCCAATTGGGATCTCACCTTGTAGTATACTAATACTTCTCACTAGTCCCTCTTTGAAAATTTTTAAGGTCTCTAAAGTCTTCTCAGATTTGTTCTCTTATGTAGTATTTCTATCTTTTGATGTTATTCTTCTGTAAGTCACTTTAATTCTAATAGGACGCCAACCTATCCTTAATATCTAACGGGACTATGTCCAACCCTACACTATCGATTAAGGCTTAATGGTTACATATCCTTACTACACAGTCCTACCAGAACTATCTATCAATAACTGACTAGGCACTTAGCTTAGAAATTACATAAAACTTAGTTCACAACTTAAGTAATAAATCAACTCCCTCCCATAACTAATTGGGCACTATAGAGACAATGGGTCCAAACTTGTCAAAGTATAACTATTACATGGGTACGAGTCCACTATACCCGCCATATCATCTGAAGAGAATTCAGGGTCCTGCCTATCGGCGAAAGTATAGATGTGATTTTAGTTACCACCTGAACTGGAAGTCCCACCCTTCCCTCGACCTCTACTAGTTGAAGATTGGGACCTTAGTCTTGGGAGGTGCATTGAAGCAGATGATCCTGCTACTGAGTTAGTCGGCTGAGCCATGCTACTTTGTCCTATATCCGGGTAATCCCTCATCATGTGACCCTCACGACCATACGTATAGCAAGCGGTCGACCTTAACCTGTACCTTAAATAATATCATCCATCACAAGTACCTTAATACGGAGGTGTAGGTCCTATCTGGTTTTCACTCTGTTGCTTCTGCGAGCCTGATGCTCGGAAGCTCTGATCGGGTTCTAATAGAGCGTAACCTTGTGACTAATGTGGCTGCATTTGGGGTGGGAGTCTGAACTATCGTGGTTGCGAACCAACATAGGGATCGTCATAAGGCCTAGTAAGTCTTGCTCTCTTGTGTTACTCTCTTTCAATCCATTCAGTGATCGATTGCTGACGGCGACACTCTTCCACATTCTGAGAGAAGGCTTACATGTGAGAAATATCCATATTTTTGTACACAGCTGCTATAGTCCATGCCTCAACATATTCTAGTGCAATACCTGATATAAATTGATGAATCTGAGCACGCATCATATCCACAAAGGCTGGAGCATACCTTGCCAAAGAATCAAATCGGAGACTATATTATCGAACGCTCATATTCCCTTGTTGGAGAGTCAAAAACTGGTCGACTTGGGCCTCTCAGATTTCCAAAGGTAGATAATGGTCTAGAAAGGCCTCTACAAATTCTTCCCAAATAGCCGGTGGGGCATTCTCTCCCCTAGACCGCTTCCATGCCTCGTATTAGAGGACGATAATATCTCACAACCTGAACGCTGCTAACTCAACTGCTTCCGTTTATGTAACATGCATAACTTTGAAAACTTTGTGGAGATGGTCTGTAAAATTCTGAGGATCTTCATTTGCATTTGACCCAATAAACTCTAGAGGGTTCAATAATATGAACTCCCTAATCTTTGAACTCTCGGGTCTTTCTAGAGCTCCGACACTAACTGGTACTCCCGGATGCCTTTATGTAGCTACTATCTGAGCTAGTAAGTGCATCACACTCTTGATATCCTGATCAGAGGGTGCAGAAGGAGGAAATGGAGGCTGAACTGGTGGTGCTGTATCTCAGGAGAGCTCCGATGGTGGCAAAGGAGGTGGAGGTGGCTGAGGGGGTGTCTCCCCCTAGGACTCATGCTGGTTTGCATTTTCAGGTTGCACCTGACATATACTCTCTCCTACATCTGCACCAATCTTCTGACTAGCTTAAGCTCTCCTAGTAACAGTCATCCCTGAACAATCTATGTAAAAATATGAGTTTGACTTGAATCGCTTATACTCAGCACTATAGCACGATCTGAGATCAGAAAGAAGGGTAACCAATTCCTAAACGCCTGGTAGCTTCCTGTCTATATATGTGGTGCAAATCACCTACATAAACAAGACTCTACTAGACACGACTTGTAGATTTGCTAGGATAGACCTGCTCTGATACCAATTTATCGCACCCCAACCTTGGTCAGGCATGACTGGCACCCAGACCTTGCTAGGTCCGAGCATACCAAGTGGAACCCGCAATCTGTGCCTAAAAAAACAAAGTAGGCCATTGAGGTCATACTATAAACATAACATCAACTTAGGCCGGCAAGGCTATATACTAAGATATCTATAAATAAAGAACAACCTGACTAGAACGGGACTATCCCCTCATATCTGTATATATGACTGGTCGGCGATGAGGCATACCCTAGTCCATCCAAGCAGTAAAATCCCAAAATAGACTATATATACAAAGCCTGACTAGGCCACCATACTAACACTACTGACTATATAGGACATATCTACAAGCCTCTACTGAGTTATAACTGTATCATGACCGAGACAGGGTCCCGACCTACCCATGAACTGTAAAGACATAAAACACTAGACTTGGAAACTCCAAATGATGTAGAGCTTACCACAAAAGCTGACACTCGACAGATCTTACTGATGCGATCCTTCCTGCAACATGTCTGAACTTGTAGGTATGAACACAACGTCCCCAGGGAAAGGGACGTCAGTATGAGATAATGTACTGAGTATGTAAGGCAACTAAAACTGATCTGTACTGAAATGTAAAGTAATTTTAATATAAACTGAAGAGCTACTAAAGGAAAACTGGCTATGTTTACCTGCTTCTGTCTTCTACTAACTACAAAAACTAATATCTATTACCTAGCCTAGTATAAGGCACCTAGACATAGATGAATAGACCTAAAGGCAATCTATGTATGTATAGCCCCTAGTCAAGCGCACATCTGTATAGTCTCGAAGGCAATCTATATGGTAAGTAGCTCAGAAGGTAACTGTCATAGCCCAAAGGCAAACATCATAGTCCCAAAGGCAACTATCATAGCCCCGAAGGCAACCATAACTGTACACATTCTATATCATGCTTTCTACTTTTTCTAACTACTCAACTAAACATGGCTAAATGCGCCTCATCCCCAAAAAGGGAGAACTACTAGGATAGGGTCGTGGTAACCCGAATGTGATTTCTATAACTAGCACGTTTTTGTGCGATGGAATCAAAACTAACTCATTAAAAAAAAAGTCATGCCAGAAACAAAGAAAATGATAGCCTTCACATACCTTAGCTTATCTTGTCTTAACAATGCAACATAACTGATATGAAACACACTTTAATCTATACCAAAATAAACACACAAACATTACTCTCACAACTAGTAGCAACTACGATCGTCGATATGCTCGATTTAGAGTTTAACTTAGTTCTCTCATTCGCTTTCTAAACTCTCACTTCCATCAACAATACAACCATGATAACAAGTATATCAACATCATAATTATACTATATCTAGCAATTTCCTGCCATAAGAAACTATGGATACACTTCCAACAACTCAACAAGACAATACACTTTTCTAGATCATCTTGTTGCCTCATCTTTGTAGTCCTTCACTTTTCCAATTCAAGTAACCCAAAAACTATCTTGAACATAACAAAAAGAGGTTAAACATACTATGAGGAATCTGGAAAATTTCAACCACAACTTTCTTTGAGCTTGAGACAACACCCATCAACCACACCAAACCAAGAAAGACCCTCTTCAAGCTTGCATCAACTTGTAGGAGTTGAATCTTACTCAAATTACATGGGATATATTCTTAAACCTTGAATAACATCTAGGATACTCTTAGGAGGGTTTGGGGAATTAATTTGGTCGTACTAAATAAAGAAATGAGGCTGCCACCTCTTTAAATAGGTGTTGCACCGCCCTACCTCTTCAGGGATGCGACCCCATGTGTGGTCGCATATGGCCATATCTTCTCCTAGAATATTCTAAAATTTTTGGTTTCCCTAATGCAGCCTCATCCATTGGCAGACCTCATCCACGACATGAAATGCTTAGCGTAATACTTTAACTTCGTCGAACTTTGTCGAAAAGTGTTGTCTTCAATTCCAATGGCCTCTAAACCTCCTGATACCTTATTGACGCTCTCCTAAGAAATAGATATCCTTTGGAAAAGTCTCAAGTTTCTATAGTCTATATCAACCCTCGTCGCACCCAAGTGAACGTAAGGGAGTAAAGTTGTCATGATTTCCTCCCTAGTCTTAAAAAATAGTCCTTCCTTCAAACTTTACTTATCCCTTTCATCAAGGATCCAACGTAAAAACTTACGGGGTTTAAAAAATTTACCTACGATTAGGACACTTTAGAAATATGCCCTCTCCCTTGGCATTTGAAATATTGAATAGTAGAAGGACAAGTAATGATAAGTTTAGTATTGTTACCTCCTTTCAGGTGATAGTCAACTTTTTTCTTGGGGAGCTTGAGTTCCAATTATTTTTTTTCCAATTATTTAAGACTTCCAATTATTTTTTTCTTTACTCCATGATGAGGATGTAGTAGTCTTGGCCTTGTATGACTTTTCTTTTATCAAATTCGCTTCAACTTTGGTTGTATCATAAAATTCTTCTTCAAGTGTGGTATAGGATTGAAGCCTCATGGGTTTGTATATGTTATGGTTCAAATTGGCCATAAATCGAATCACCATGTAATTCAAGTTCTTTTCGATCTTGGATTTCAACCTCAAGTTCTCAAACTCATCAAAGTACTCTTCAACACTTTTGCTACCTTACCTCAACATGTACACCCTCTTAAGAACGCTTTGATAGTAGTCAGGTATCACATACATTGCTTCCATGAGCTCAATCAACTCTTGCCAAGTTGGAATATCTAATATGTATCGTTGATCTTGTTCACGCTTCTTGCCAAGTTGGAACTTCTATTCTACTAATTCTTTTGGATCACTTCCACCTTTGAACTTGGGAAGTTCCACCTTAATCGTATGCAAGTTGCGATCTTGACCTCCCCTATCTTTATAGCCTTGCTATCTCTCTTGGTCATCTTGACATTGCCATCTACCTCTATGTGCATGAACATAGGGTCTACCCATACCTTCTCACCTACCTCATCCCTTTTGGGAATTATACCCATGTCTTCCTCCATATCGTGGATCCTCCCACCATCTCTCCCGCTCAAGTTCCTCAACATCCTCTTCAAAAGGGTGGTTTTGGTAAGAGAGTGGAAATGGATCCAGGGGAAAATATTGTAGTAGTGGTGCATGTAGGGTTGTGTGGGGGACATTTTCTAGAGTGACTCTAGGGGTCACTTGTGGTGGAATATGCGTCGAAGGATTGGGGTTGGCTAGGGGAAAACATAACGCATGCATTTGCCTCGGGGTTATGGTTGGTGAGGTGTTGGAGTTCCTACTTGCTTTATCTCCAATATTCACATCCCCACTATTCGATTGGGGAGTTCCCACTCGACTTGCATTCTCAACATTTGCTAACCTAACACTAAGGCCACCCAAATCCACCCTTACGCTACCAACATCCGCCCTTACATTACTATCTTCTGCCCTTACTCCACTTATCTCCGTATTCATCCTTACCAACTCCCTAAGTAAGAGAGCCATTTAGTCCCCTCTATCATGAGATTTACCTCTGGTATTAGCCATGGTACGTACAAAACTCAACAAACACATTAGAAGTGAAAGTTCCTCACGTCACTCGTGTTTGCACTCACGTCTTACCTCACTCTAGTGTTTTTCCAAAGTTGGTGACTAACCTCTAATCCAGTCAAACTCACATGATTGCTAAGCCTTGTGGAATAATACATTCTTGTTGATTAGAAAGATGGATGTCAAATTCGAACGGTCGGAGTCAAGAACTTTTAATAAAATAAAAACGAGAAAAGTTTAAGAAGAATTAGAATGAAAAGAAATGGGACTTAAAAACTAGTTAGCAACCAAGTAAGAACAATCACTTATTGTTAATTAGTTTAAAGAATTAAAGAGGTGAGAATTAGAATGAAAAGAGTTGGATTCAGGAACAAAAACCTTGCATGGGGCGTTTGGTGTTGTGTGGCCGAGAGCTCCACTGCCTGGGTGTAGGTGCATGGGCGAGAAGTTGCTGCATGGGCTGCCTTCGTGGCCAAAGCCCCTGCGTGGCCAAGAACTATTGGGGTGCATGGCCCACGCAATGCTATGTGGGTAAAACCAGTAGCTCCAAAATATTTTCTTCCTTCTTGCGTGGCTGCTTACATGGCTCGCTGCATGGGCCACGTAGTACATGTGACAGTCGTGTGGGACCCCTCTTTTTTCCTGATTTTCTTGACATTTTGGACCCACACAACCTAGTATTTTCCTTTTTGGGGATAGAAAAACACTTTTTCACAAATTTGGTTAAAAACTTTTGGATCAAACACCCCTTTTTGGCTCCTTCTTCCTTATGAAGACTTGAAGATGCTCAAGAACATGAAGACCATTCAAATTTTCAACTACACTCAAATCAACTTCAAATCCTCCCAATTTTTGGATCTAAACTCCCCTTAGCTAGGAGAAGAAAACCCAATAATAATTAGAGCCAATTGAACCCGTCTTCAACAAGACCTACTTGCTTTTTCTTCAACCTCGAAGGTCCTTCAATGGTGGATCCTTCAAAACACCTCCAATAGCTACGAAACATGAAACTAGGTGTTTTTTGATATCAAGGAACTCAAATCCAACCTCAAATGCACAAAAAAAAACAATAAATTTTTTTTGGGGTTTTTTGGGAATTTCGAATTTTCTATTTTTTATTTTTTAAAAAATATGAAGAACCTAAGATTAAGAATTATAGAGATAATCCTTTAGCTTAAGCTCCATTACCAAATGATACGATTTCTAAAACAAAAATCTAAGAATCAAATACAGAATTGAAAGGATAGAAGATTGATATCTTCTATGGCATCCAAGGCAACATAAACTATATGAAAGCTTAGACCTCAATAGAATAAACCAAATCAAACACTAATCAAGGATATAAACAAGACACAAAGATAGAAATCAATAGGCCACTAACGGTATATTAAACCAAATACCTCCTAAAGATTAATCCATACAAGCACCTATACTATAAGGATTGTTGACACATAATTTTTATCCTCCAATAATGTTATTTAATTATTCAGAGTTTTCGAGTCACATACGGAGTAAAATATACCTCTTACGAGACAAAAATAATTTTACAAATTATTTCAGAGATATTTTATCACTTTATTTGACAATGTATCATCCGGTATAAGTATTGTATATCGCATATTATTTTTACATTTTATTTTGATAATTAATTGTAATTTTCAAAATTAAAAGTAAAGATAATTGTGCAAATCGTTTAAATTCTTAATCTCTACAAGAAATTAATATTTATTCCATCAAATTCGGGAAGATTGTGTAATTAAGTAGAATGTTTAAAATTACGTCTCAGTTTCAAATCATTTATGCGGTTTAAATTCAAAAGATTTTTGCTTGACTTTAAGATTTTAAATTCCATGTTATATCAATTTCGAGCTTAATTTAAATCTTTTAATTTAATTTAACCATATTTGAAATTAGTTGGGTCATTTTTTAATTTAAAATATGGCCACATTTGCAAAATGTGGTCACAGTTTTATTTTAACTTAAAAATCATTTGGGTTATTTTCATTTCAAAAGAAAACGACAGGGTACCGCCCAATAGGACAGTGACCCGGCCCAAACTATCTTTTAGGTGTAGAATTAGACAAGGCAAACCACATTTTCCTTTTCCCTTGTACAATCTTAACCCTATCCGCACCCTTTGTCTTTTTCAGGACGCCTAAAATGGCAAACTGTTGATACTCGTTGTTTTCTACAGTGCATGTTCATCCAATTTGGGTAAGAGCATTAATTACTCTTGCCCTTACATCACCAGTACGCCATAGAGGCACCACCGTACCCCATACCCCCCAAAGTAAGGTTACCCCTCCCCTTCGTTACATTTTCTGTGAAATATTAATGGCTCTTGTCTCATTTGGTTTTGAATGGATGATTTCCATTGGTTAAGAACATTTTTGGACGGAATTCCCCCCCCCCCCAAATTTGCTCTCCCACACCGGATCCCTTCGACTTAGCTAGGGTTCCAAGAGTTCTATAAATTGAACTCTTTTGCTTTATGTTTAGAGGTCGAGAGTTTGAATATTGGGTCTTGCATTGTTGAGAATCATTTTTGGACTAAAATTTGATCAATTTAGGCTTATTTGGGATCCAAACCCTTTGGTTGAACCCGAACTAATCCTAAATTGGTCTTCACAAATTAAAACCTTTCAATTTTCTTATTTTGCGAGTGTTCGAGGTACGAGATTGAAGAGAAAAGTTTCCTCTTCGATCCTAGGTTGCCTCCACACAAGATGCTTTCTAACTGATATCCTCTTTTCCCCCTCATTTTTACTCTTAAATCCGTAGGATTGTTTTTGGGCTGAGACCGGATAAAGAAACAAGACTGTCATTTTTGAAATAGGACAATAATTTTAGACAAGTTTAAATTTCATGAATACGAGCTGAAAAGATATATTTGTGGACTGATTTGGCCCAAGCCCAACTCAGTATGATTTTGAAAATTCAAAACCCTTTCTTAGACTTGGTTAAGATACGGATTCTTGGAGTATCGTGGACTATGTGGCGACCCGTTGGACTATAGCCTGAAAAGGCAATTTATTTTTACCAAAATTTGACATTTAAAATGGGTTACATTCTTTTGAAATTACCAAAAGGTTTTCAAAAAATGTGTAAAGTGATACGGATAATTTATTGGACTAACTATAGAGTTCTATTCAAGTTAAATCTTGAGTGTTCTTAGTCTGAGAATAAATTGACTAAATCACCCTTACGCAAAAAAATTGTATGCGGAAGTTAACTCTTGGATTTTCAAAAGCCTTTGAGTTTGAAATAAATGAATGACATGCATTTTTTGAGAATTTAAACACATTAAGCAGTTTGTAAAGTTTAAACATGCTATAGAACCCAAAGGTCAATCGTATTCTACGGATCCTTGATACTGTGGTGTCTAACACCTTCCCTTGGGGATCACCAGAATCCTTACCTTGACTCCGATTTAGAAAGGATTTTACATTAATTTGAATAACTACCTCAACTCTAAAAAATGTTATCCGTCTTAGAGCACCAACAACCTCTTAGTAGCTTTTATGCCTCCGCGTAAAAGTGAACAGTAATAAATGACGACTCTACTGGGATAAACCTAGGTTCTAACGATAAGGGTTCTAATACAATATGTTTTTTAAATAATATAAATTGCTTATGTGTTTAGATACCGACAATTATGAATGTCATTCATGCATTTCATCTTTTGCCAAATGGCACACACACGCACTCACATCAGTGCACAAAGATGATTATGCGGATTTCACAATCATCCTCCGTATAAAACCAATAAACCTTTTTTTAGAACATGTTGAAGACAAAGTTGGTTCGTAGTGGTCCAACAGTCAACAACGGTTCATTATGAGTAGTCCGCTCGGGTCCCTTAGTCATTTGCTAAACCACTCTAGTATAACTAGGATAGAGCGAAGCCAAATCCCTACTCAACTAGCGCATGCTTGACCTAGACAGGTTCATATATTTTAGATGTATGAGGACCTATTAGGCTAACTACCTCGTGTCTTGATGGTCTATGACCCGACGACACTGCATCCAACTACTTGCTATGTGGAAGCATTTAAATGTTCCTTATATGATAAACTATTGTCCTTCGGGGAGGGGGGGAGGGATTAACCGTGTTCTATTTTGTAGATGCATACAAATCTAAAATTCAACATGGTTATAGACGCACCTGAGTTGCTGAGATTTTAGTGGTCATGGCTAGATGCCCCACAACAAAGAGAAGTAACGAACTGTCTAGGACACCTACCCTCCGTTATGATCATGAAAGGAAATAGAGAACTCATATAAGTCCTTACCGGGTATTGGGATTGCGGTAGAATGGTGTTTAGGTTCGGAGACTTTGAGAAAACGTCGACCCTAGAAGAGATCCGGAATTACATAGATAGCAACGGGACCTGTACGAGAAGGAGGAAGAAATACGACCATAACCTTCTAGTACTTCATAAGCCTACTCCCGATGAGATCATCAAATTACTATTCTTAGCTAGCGCCGATTGGATATTCGACCCGACTGTAGCCTTTAGGGATCTCTAAAACCGATTTGGGTCGAGATAGGGATACATAGAACACTATGTAGAGTTCTGATCCTATGCCAGTTGGGAAGCCACCCGACCCCTACCCTTTGCCATATGCCTATTAGGAACCATGGTATTTCCCAAAGACCGACACCAAGCCATATCCGGGTCATTTATGTCACCCATGCTATCTTTCATGGCATAACCACAAATGGGAAAAACAAGTACTATGACCTAGTCTCTGTCATCCTAGCCAACATATACCAAGATTTAGGTCAATGCCGAAACCTATATAGGTACTTCCAAGGGTGTAACCTCTTAGTACAATGGTGGATTATCAAACACCTCAACAAAACCGAGGGTCCCTCATACATAGATCTGGAATGTAGGAAATACAACCTTCAAGTCACTTACCCAAGATTCGGGAATCAAACCAAATAGGGGTGGGATTTTATATTTTCTAGGCTTCGAGAGGACAACATCCAGTGGAGATTTCCCAAATTTATAACTGAGACCATAATTGTGATAGGTAGAAAATTCCCTTTCCTACCACTTATGGGAATCCGACCATATGTACCTATTAGGGTCCTAAGACAGTTCAAAAGGAGACATGTAATATCCCAAGTAGGGAACATGGGGGAGTACGTGGTCGACTAGAAATGAGATAGGATTAGAGGGGTTGCTGTCATCATCCGAGAGTGGAATGGTCGAGTGAAGTGGGGTCCAGAGACTTTAGCCGAGGATGTTTTCCACTTAAGTTGTGATGAGGACTACATAGACTAGTTGAGAGCACACTTACAAGGAATTCTCACACCGGGGCCCCACCGCTATTAGTGCAACCATGACAGGGATTCAAAGGCCGAGATCAAGGCACACCACATTCAGAGACAAGCTGATGACAGAGATGCCAAGTACCTAGAGATGTAGTATGACCAGACTGTTATAGATAGTTTGACCATGGAGTTAGACTTCTCTCACGAGTTTCTAGGGGAGTTAGATGCTCGCATGAGGAGAGCCATGGACAAGACTGCACCATGACCTTCACAGAGAAAGGTTTCTTGGTTGATTTATTGTTGATGTTTACTCACCTTCGAATTTAGACCGTCATTCGAAGGGGAAGAAGGCTTAGACAGACAGAGCTTCATCATTCGCCACTGGAGGTAGCTTCTTCTGATTTTACTACTTTATTCATATTTTGTAATTCCACTGGGGATGATATTATTATTAATGAAAATAATTATGGGGAAATGGTTTAATTAACGTTTGACACAATTATGCTTCAAACGATTAGAAAGACTTGTAGCAATGAGGTTTAGGAATGCGAATATTACAATTGCTTACGTGCTTATGTGATATAACCATTTATGTGCTTTCATATGTTCCGTCTGAACTCTTGATTGGTTCCATATTCTAGATACTAACTCAAAAGAAAAACACAAGAAAATACAAAAAAATTAAATTTGCACCTCCTCTTAAAGGTTGATTTGCTACCAATGGACATTCTAGATAGCCAAAGTGCCACATCACCAGTCATCAATTTGGTTAGCAACGAAGAGACTAAGGAGTTACTTAGGGCAAAGATCTGTAAGATTGAAGCCAAGATTGACTTGTATAAGTCCAAGATGAAAGAAGTCGATGAGATTCTGGAGTTCGTAGGGAACCTCACAGAAGAGCCTTCTGAACGAAATCGCCAATGCTAAAACCTCGCTGATGAGGTCAAGAAGATGGAGCAATGCCATATGGGGAACCAATGCCATAAGGGGAATCAATTCCATACGGGGAATCAAGTGGGGTACCTGAAGAAGTCACCCCGAACCCCGATGAAGCGGTCAACTACTACGAGATGCCACGAGGGCCTTCCCATACATCATCTCATATGTAATGGGCAATTTCTCTCAAAGCCAGTACTTTGCTTTTCAGAGTTATACCCATGCCGGTGCGAAACATCGAAGTGCATGACGGATTAAAAGCTGCTGGAGCGTCGTGTGTCAGCCCCGACGTCCTTTCGGCTTGTGCAACCATTTATGCTCACAAGAGGTTTCTCTTCTATAAGAATCATCCCAACCACATCATAGACGAGTACGTGGCCTTTAATAGGTTTGATTGATGAAAAGGTCATTCATAACCTGTGGGGTCCACACTCTCTATTGGTCTACGACCCTATCATGCTCGATGAAGGAATCACCATTGAAACCCAATTATGGCGTTACGACTTCAAAATCTTTGAAGACTTATACACATACCTCTTCTATACCTTAACCAACATCGATAAGGTCCGACCAATCGAATCTATTTGGAAACCCTCTACCAGCACTTCAAGGAGGAAGATTTGTAAGATTCAAGGGCGCTGGGACATGACATCAAGGAATGCGAAACCTTCAAGTTTGAGCTGGAGCATCTTGTCAACACCGGTCAGATTTGGGTTGTTCTACCCCATTGATATTAAGAGAGCCAATGGGAGAATACACAGTCCTAAGGACGAGGACCCGCCATGGCTTCAAGGAGAAGTCGTCTTTTGGGTAGTTTAGGCGTTCCCTTTATACTTCAATCAAAATATTACCCCTTTCCTTTTTTGTAAAAGAAACTACGTCCTACCTGATATCCCAGGGAGGGATACGTAGGAAGCCCTTATCGGGCCTGGTCTGGGAATGATTTGGGTAGAACAAATTAGGATTAATTTCTATATAACCCGAAATACGTAAGGGCCTGATTTCTCACAGAGGATACGTAGGCAGTCTACATAAGACTCAGTCCCTATATTATATAATATAATCCCCCTTTTTATAGAACAACTTTAGTCTCAACGATGTCATGGTAGCAAACCAACCATAGATATTCAAACCAAAACCCTAAAAAATAAAATAGCCTAAATGACCAAAATACCCACGGAATGGGAAATTGATCAAGAGTTCAGATCAAATAAATGAGTCTATGTGCTTTATGTACAACTTGTATGCGATATCTTGCATTATTATCTCCGACTAATGTACTAACGTCATTTGCCTTTGAGTTATTCTTTTTTTACAGATGGGTTGATCAGTGCTACATCAAGCTGGCATACTTCACCAGATCGAAAACCACGATATCATCCCTAAACAATCAGAATCAAGAAAAAATGACTGGTACTCTCGAAGACGCACGTAACAAAGAAGCATTGGTCATATAGGACGATGTACCTTAGGACCTTCTAAATTCCTCCTCTCATGAGGACGTGATTAATTTGCTGTTTAAAAAGATCGCCAACCTCCAGGAACAGGTCGCGAAAAATAAAGCCATCAATGCTGCCAGAGAAGCAGTCGCTGAGACAAGAACACCTCCACTGCCTTTTCCATCAATGAACTCCACCATACCCGAACATTTCCTAGCCACTCATACCCATGCTGGTACCTCGTACCAAACTCCACCTCCAGCAAATGCCACCTACATAGCCGGGACTTCCCGCTCTGCGCATTCCTATCAAGAACCACTTGCTTATGTTGATCCCAGTATACACCAAAATACTGTGACTCACCCAACACCAAGAGCCGCTGTCACTCCCGGGAGCCATCTAGCGCACCCCACCGTATCTTTTCACACCCCAATTACTCCCATTGACTCCTCACCCAAGCTTGACTATTACAAAGAAATGGAAAAGGCATGGAGAGCCGAACAAGATATAAGGGACAAAGAAATGGAGCAAAAAATGATAGACCTGTTCGAGAAATCTAACCGAAGCTCTCGTAAGTCAACGGGCCTAAGTAATGATGACCTATGCATAAACCTGGACCTAGACCTGCCTGAGGGTTTCATGGTGCCAAAGTTTAAATTATTCAACGGGACAGGGAATCCCAAGGCTCACCTAAGGGCATATTATGACCAACTAGTCGGAATTAAGAGAAACCATGCCTTGATAATGAGGTTGTTCATTCGAAATCTCACAGGAGATGTGTCAGAATAGTTCACGGCTCAAGACATCCACAGTTGGGAATCTTGGAAGACATGACAGGGCCCTGTATGGAAATATTACATGACAGGGCCCTGTATGGAAATATTACGCTTTAACATGGAAACCATGCTCGACCGTTAGTACTCGGAGAAGATCAAACAGAAATCTATCGAGGGCTACCACGAATATGCAAGTAAGTGGAGGGACAAAGCCGCTCAAGTACAGCCTCCAATGAGCAAGAAAGAACTAGTCTCTGTCTCCATCCAATCACAATAATTGGATTTCTATGATCGCATGTTGTCTATGGCCGGGA